>LTAE01011013.1:8193-20736 GCA_001647135.1 Pontederia paniculata
TTTGGTTTGCTTTGGGTCTCCAACCTCCACAGCCTCCAAGAAGATAAATAAAGCTACTCTTCAGCTACATCTAGGGATGTGCTTTATATGCGTTGTTATGAATTGACCAATCTATCTCTGTCCAACAATGCACAGCAAAATTATCTTGCAGCTTGCTGCCCTATTTTTATACTGGATATGTACCCTTATGATTTTATGTTGATTTGATCATAAATCGCCAAAACTTTTATAAAGTAAAAAAAAATGAAATTGTTTGCGATGGTCTCTACTTGTATAAAACATGGAGCATAATCTGATTTCTCAAGGATTGTAACTGTGAACATCATTTTGTCTGGCTTAAGCTTTAATCATATGCTCAAACATTTCTTTTCAGTTAAAAATTATGACAAGAAAAGTCTTGAGTCCATACATGTATTATTATCTATATCCAAAATCTTAATGTTAATAATTTTTGGACATAGTTTCTATACCAGAAAGAGGTGGTCTTAGTTATTTGTGGCTTCATAAATTATTCACTTGATTCTGATAGATGTTTTTTTTCTGTTCTTTTTCTCCATTTCATTTCATGTGTCAGAGAAAAGTGGCTGCATCTACTTCGGAGAAAGATGGAAAACTACTAGACGCGAAGGTTCTCTCTCTCTCTCTCGATCTCTTGATCTCTCGGCTTACAAGGCCTGCACATATGTATCCAAGGGATCATCATGTGGCATGCATGCTATTATTTCGTACTGTGCATGCAATAAATGACGGCTAAAATCCATATTATGGTAGAGGAAGTAATCTTAGACTATATATATGATATAGTTGCATCCTTAACATTTAACCGTAATTGTATGAAGAATATTTACTGAACTATAAATAAGAAAATGTCATGTTATATGATTTTAATCCTTCCAACAAATGTAATCAGTTTAATTATATATTCTTCTTTTGTAGACTTTAAGGAGACTGGCTCAGAATCGAGAAGCAGCAAGGAAAAGCCGAATGAGAAAGAAGGTTCGGTTTAAGCTTCCATCTGCATGAACAACTTCAATTACTGATCATGAATCTTTTTGGCTTCTGGAACTGCTCAAAAACAGTGATTTTTTTCAGTATGTATTTCACAAAGCATACCTACCTCCAGCTAATTAATGGCACTGCTGCAGGCTTACGTGCAGCAATTAGAGAGCAGCAGGATGAGGCTTAGCCAGTTGGAACAGGATCTCCAGCATGCCCGATCGCAGGTAACTAAAGATTAATTATTTTATCATATGATCATATATATATATATATATATAAATATATATTTATATATATATATATATATCTCACTGTGTCATGGTTAATTTACAGGGCCTTCTGCTGGCAGGAAGCAATGGAAGTGCAAGTTTGAGCGCTGGTAGATTTTTGCATGCATAGTTATAGTTACATAATCTGAATTCGAATATGCATATTCAGATATAAAACAATGAAATCATAAGAAATATTTGTAAATTTGATCGACCTTCAGGTGCTGCAATGTTCGACATGGAGTACTCGCGATGGTTGGATGACAACTACAAGCACATGACGGAGCTGCGTCGAGGCCTGCAGGCGCACCTCCCGGACGGCGACCTCAGGGTCATCTTGGACGACTGCCTCACGCATTACGACGAAATCTTCCGGCTGAAAAGTGCGGCAGCGAAGTCGGACGTCTTCCACCTCATCACCGGCATGTGGATGACGCCGGCGGAGCGGTGCTTCCTGTGGATGGGCGGTTTCAGACCATCCGAACTCCTCAAGGTCCGCCATTTTGTTCATCACTTGTATATATCAACAATATGAAGACTACAAATTAATTCTTGCTTCGTTGCTTGATCAGCAGATTTTGATACCTCAAGTGGATCCCTTGACTGAGCAGCAGCTGCTGGGGATCTGCAACCTGCAGCAGTCATCGCAGCAAGCGGAGGAGGCGCTGTCGCAGGGACTGGAGCAGCTGCACCAGTCGCTGGCCGACACAGTTGCCGGCGGCGGGACGTCGACTATGATTAGCGNAGCAGATTTTGATACCTCAAGTGGATCCCTTGACTGAGCAGCAGCTGCTGGGGATCTGCAACCTGCAGCAGTCATCGCAGCAAGCGGAGGAGGCGCTGTCGCAGGGACTGGAGCAGCTGCACCAGTCGCTGGCCGACACAGTTGCCGGCGGCGGGACGTCGACTATGATTAGCGAGGGCTCCGGCGCTGGGAGTTACATGGGCCATATGGTCGTTGCACTGGGGAAGCTTGCAAACCTCGAGGGTTTCGTTCGACAGGTTCGTGATCTTGCCATCGATTTCACTTCATGCAATTACGTAGCGCAGCATGCAGTTTTTTTTTCCTCTTGTTCTTGTTATATCCGAAGGGTGCAATGTCTGCAATAAATATGATTAATGCATGCATAGCTAAGGAACAACGCAACTGCTCAGTGGTTTTAAGCGATATTTAGTGCCTTAATTTGAAAGGTCTAATTAAGCAACTTCTAGGTCTTCAGCAGATTTTATAACATCACAACTGTGATAAGATAATTGAAGGTACATATGCCTTTAGGTACATATGAAACCAATTCTGCTAACAGATGAGAACTTCTGTAGAGATTATTCTTTTTCCTTTGAAATATATAGGTAAAAATTCTACCTAATTTTTCCTGGTTATCAATCCATGCAACTGCAATTCTGCTATTTGTTGTGATCAAATAATTGAACAGTTTTTTTATACATTGATTAGCTAGAACCATTTTTTCAGGAAAAAAAACTGTGTTCTTTCTTTGTGTTTGATTTAGGTGTCTGAAAAAATTAAACAAAATGCTTTCAAGTACTTCGATTTAATCTTCTTCAAGCAGGAAATTTTGAATAGACCAGTGAACTCCAGGTCATATGAAATTGTTCTTGGCCATACAACTAAAATTTGTGTCTATCATATGAAAAATAATTCCATTGCTCTTAATTCTATGAATGCATCCAAATACTAATCCAGTTTCTCGTCTGTTGTCTTGGCTTTCTCATTTAACATTAATTAATCTGACCTAATATATGTCCTTATGTTAGAAAGCTCGATTCTCCTTCTGGTACTAATTAATCCACAATTGGTGTGAACAGCAGAAAGCAGGGAGAATTTGCATACTTAAAGTATGCATAAACAAAAACCACAGTTGGTGGCTTTAGTAGAAGCAATTATTTATATTTATGTCTCTAATAGGTGGTAGGATAAAAAAAAAGTGTTAAATGTCACAGTTATATAAAACTTATATATATGGAGGGACACTACAGTGCAGATCCTACAAATATATATTATCTAATACTCTCTCTATCTCCTTCTTATATATGTTGGCCTGCCCTGTCCCACTAGAAGTTATTTTGCATATTTTCCTTTCATCTTAGTGCTGACCCATCAAAATAAAAAAAAGAAAGCTACATGGACTTTTCTTAATGCATTATAAAATGATTGGAAGTTGCTATGCATGTATAGTAGAAAGAAAAGGACGCAACAACTCGACCTTTGTTTATGTCCTTAGATAAGGCCACCCTTCCTAGATCTCTATCTTTATATATACACACACCATATATTATACATCCATATGCAATATGTCGACATATTAATATAGTCGTCCAATAAAGTAAGATCAGTGCAACAGGTCTGCATGACACATCCATTATTAATCATCCTGGTTAGATTGTGTAGTGTTCTTGTTTTCTATAGATGAAGAGTTCTATATCTTTGTCATAGTGGGTTGTTCTTGGTGGTGGGTAGGCATTAAAGATTATACACATACACACTGATCAAAATTTCCCGGTGAAACATCACAAAAATATAAACTAATAATTAAGAAAAATTCTAGTCTTTCCAGTTTTCCCATGAACAAGACAAGTCATCGGTTCTAACATCAAATATATATTTCCTCACTAAAGATATATCTGCATGATGAGAGGTTGGTAGATTACATGACAGTGATTTCTGATCTTTGTGTTAGCCTTTCTTTCTTTCCTTTTGAGAAGAAAAAAAGCTTATATTTTGCAGCTGCAAGAAGGGCTACATTAATAAGTTAGTGCCATGAGTACTGATTTCAATATAATTGCAATCAATGCAGGCCGACAATTTAAGACAGGAGACCCTTCACCAGATGTGCCGGATTTTAACAATCAGACAGGCAGCAAGATGCTTCCTGGCCATCGGAGAGTACTACAGCCGCCTCCGAGCTCTTAGCTCCATCTGGGCTTCTCGCCCTCAAGAGTAAGATTTCTATATTCTGCAACTCATGGTTATTTTAGCCGATTGATCTTAAAGATAATTAAAGATCCTCTATTTCAGTTCTGCAACATTAAGATCAGTATAAGCAGTTTTTTTCTTCTTTCTTTTCCTCTTCTTTTTATATCTTAATCTCTAACTGTTGTATTAGTTGAATTATTACGTGTGGTGCACTGAATGTAACGAATTGGCTGCTTTAGTTTGCCTCCGAGTTGGTAACCAACAACTAAAAGGTTTTGTAGTGTAGTTTCAGGACCACTTACTTCTTTCTCACACACATAAATTTTACAGCATCTGTGGATGTTGTACCTAGATATCATTAATGAACTGATCTCATGTATAGAAAAATAAATACAAATATATACTCCGCCTATGTTTATAGCCGGTCCCAAGCCCGGATAAAGGAGGAGGGTTATGTTAGGCCTCGACAACCAACGTAAAATCTCGTCAAATCTCATGAACATGGATCAACGAATACAGGCGTCGTATGATCCATGTAGCCGACCCCACCTAGTGGGATAAGGCTTTGTTGTTGTTGTTGTTGTATATATAGAATGTATATGGCTGGGGCCACAGGATCCATCCATTGCTGGTCCTTAAATCTGCCAACCTCCACCTAAAATGGAAAGCTCAGTCCACTTTGAGTTTCACTTTTTGTGTTTCTTGGTGGATCAGTGCAAAGGACAAGATGATCTGATCCAGATGTATATAATTGGATGTCCTGATTAAGTGCATGCATGCATGCACATTCAATGATTAAGCTTAGGATATATGTATATATGGTTTCCTGCTCTACATTCCTTGCACAAATTAATTGAGAACACAACAAATTCATGTGCAGTAATATGGTCAGTGATGAGAGCTCCTGTCCAACAGCAGCAGCAGCAGACCTGCAGCAAATAATTCAGCAGCCTGCAGCAGCACAAGGTCATTTTTCAACCTTCTGAATAACCAATTAATCCAGTAGCACTCTACAAGTTGGAGACTGCATCATGGCACTGACACAGTTCTGAAGAGAAGGTGGAAATTATGAAGCTACATATCAAATGCAAATGATCAGAGAGGCTGTATTTGTGAAAATGACGAAATCATGGTTAATGTTGTTGAGAGAGAAAAAAATTAACTCGGCAGAAAAATACGGGTAGGAAATGGAAAGGTTTATGAGAATTTGTATTGTTATCGTCTTGGATCGATCTCTTTTGTTAGCAAACGTTTCATATTATGACTGGCAGGAAATGGAAGTGTCATCATCAATTGTACCATTGTCATATTATCATGTAGATAAGAATAGGATTACTGCTATTTTCAAACATTTTAACTTCATTTTTCACTTGCCGGCAATTCATGATGCAATTCATATAAGTTGCCACTGATGTTTATTATAAACTGAATGTGATGAATCGCTAATAGTCGGATGCTAATTAAATAAAAATTAAATTCACAAGTTGAATATTTTACCCAACCATTTATTTCATTTCTCAAGAATTTCTTATTAATATTTCTTTGTGAAATATTATTAATTGAAAGTAATTTGAGTGGACGTTATCAGACATGGGGGCCATTCAGAGGACCCTATGGAAGGTGACAACTGATCCATTAAAAGGGAGAAGGGCCCACTAGATGCATCTTAATTTGAATTCCTCATTTTTTTTCTCTTTTCGCAGCAATAATAATAATAATAATAATAATAATAATAATAATAATAATAATAATAATAATAATAATAATAATAATAATAATAATAATAATAATAATAATAATAATAATAATAATAATAATAATAATAATAATAATAATATATATACACGAGAAAAATGGAAGTATTTATTAATTAATACTATATATATTTAAATTTTAAATTTCAGATTGATTTAAAATATTAAAATCTATTTAAGCCATAAAATCTTAGTTATTATTTGGTTTAAATTATTAATTTAAAACATAGAACTGGGATGCGAACTAACACTATACATTTATTAAAGAGGACACTTTTAATATAGCACATTTTTAATATAGTGAATATAACACATCAAAAAGTAACGTTATTTTCTGTATAAAAAAGTGATCACTGTTCACTTGTACAAAAAATATCGTTATTTTCTGTACAAGTGCGCAACATATTCTTTTTTTTCTCTTTATTAAATATATATCAACACATAACCTTTTTTTCTTTCTGCAAAATAACAGTATAATTTACATTAAATATAGGACACGTCGAAGTATTATATTATACTCATCCGATGGTAGCACCTTATACTATATAAATATGTTCAATATTAACATATGATGCCGACATCAATCCATTCTCCAATTATATACATTTGTCGGGTAGAGAAGGAATTCAAGGTTGGCATGCATTTGTTTGTTTGCATATATATGTTCTAACATATTCTTACCTGTGATAAGAAGTTGGGGTTCAACAATTATTTAATTAGCTACTGGACTCTTCCTCTGAAGTCTGAGATGATGTGATAGGACCTTGTCAATTTCAGCTGATTAACGTGATGCAACATTTCATTCAATTCTCCACTTGGAACTTTTTTCTTAAGTTTTTTGTTCTCGTTTTATTTTTCCTCTTATCCTAATGTGTATAATATTATGCAGAGCTCAAATTTTGTGAACTGAGAATCCTACGAAGGATGTTGTCTTACCATATTATTTTTCTTGGGCAATGTAACCAAATCTGCATACAATTTTATAATGATGAACATTTAAAGACACTTAAAAATATATAATATTTTGAAAACAAAGAAAATAAGTTTTTGTTACTTTTTTTTGCAATTCAGTTCAGGCATGTTAAATGAATAACGAATTGCAGACTGGACCGTCAGAGATGAACCTTCTTGGAGTACTTGATCTGAGATGCTTCTAAGTTCACTATAACATGAGACACTTCCAAGTAAATGAGTGTACATGTAGTTGGCTAGCTTCATGACAACATGAGAGATAGAGAGAAGGGAACAAAAATGTTGAGTAAATAAATGAAGACTATTTCAATAGGGTCCTCGATGATTGCTTTCATCTGCATTTAGCTTCTACAGTTCATAAGCACAAAAGTTACTCATCTACTGGAGTCTATGATCATAAACATGTTTCCATATCAGTTAAACTGTTGGTGTGGTCAGCTATTACTATACAGTTCGTTCTTATTTGGCATCTAATGTATATGATTAGTATCCAATCACAACAAGCTAAGAAAACTTTGTCATCAGTTGATGCATTCTCAGGTGTTCAAACCTCATATAGTTTAAATATCCGAATTCTCAAAATTAAAGCGTCGTCCTGCTCATCCGACATGTAAGTTGCTATGCCGACAAGAGCATGTGGATGAATTATGAGCTTCATTAATTCAATTGGAGAAGAGGAAAATTTTTTAGCAACTGCTCAAATGCAGAAGCTTACATTCTTCCATTGCGGATACAATTCAGTGGAGATGTGATTTTGCTGTTGCAACGAGTCATTGCATTAAACAAATAGACAATTGTGAAATAAAGAAGGAATGACATCTGCATCACAATGGTCACAGAAGTTATTTTAAATGACTTTTTCTAGGGATCCTGAAAACACTACAAAATTCGAACAGCTAAAATGCAAGGCATTTTAATGGTTTGAATAAACAACAGCTTCTAGGCTAAGAACATTGTATTAGTAGTTGTTGAAGGACAAGAAGCCGAGCTCAGATCTAACTTTTTATTTGAGTTACAGATACAACTATTGCTTTAGTAATTTAGCATAAAAATCTATTATCTCAAGGTGCGTGAATCAGCTTCCAAAGTGCCTAAAAGCTATTTCAGAAAAAAAAAGTTTTCTTAAGTAAAAAAGAGCTGACAAATTTTAGAACTACAAATGATACAATTGGAAAAAAATGGTCACATGATACTGTAACATTGTACAAAGCGACAGACAAATTGGGATCTGTCAGGAATTGGTAAACGTGTGTAGAAAAGAATGACTTTGGCTAGCTATAAATCCCAACCTAACTAAGTTAGACCAATTGATTTGTTGGTTAATCAACTATAAAGGCTCTCTGATCTAGAATTTTGTATGCACAGATATTGGACATTCTTCAGAAGTTCAATGCTAATTCTGAGATATCGTCCATTGGAATGTATAGGCCGTCCATGAAATCAACATCCTGTAATGTCTCATCGTCAACTTCAGCGTTCAGCCAAGCTGCTAGATCCTGACCTTGTCCACCAAGTTCTTCAGCTACGTCTAATCCATCAAACGGCACTATTCCATGGTGTAGTAAGTTTGGGAAAGCAGAATCATCCGTTTGTTTAGTTGAATCATGCACCTCTGTACCACTAGGCCTCTGCAATTCAACTTCCTGATGTATGGCATTACTCTCACTGGATTCTATCAATGCCGGTGACATGATATTTTGTGTCTCCGTAATTCTACCAAGACTCTTTTGCTTTGGTTTTGTCTTTATTTTACGTTCTCCCCTGCCATTGCTTAATGATGGACGACCAGTTTTGGCAGTGGAGCTTCTTAAGGATCCTTCCTTGTCTCTCTCTCCATCAGTTTGTTTCCACTTCGCACTACTCAGAGTGGTGTTAAATGTGGATTTGGGTTTTGAAGTAGCAGTTGTGACAACTTCATCTAGAGGCACCTCCTTTTTCTTCCCTCTGTTTGAAATTTGAGAACCATCTTGTTGTGAATCCGTTGGACCATTATCTACCGTACTGTCAAGCCCATGTCTCTCAGTCATATTTGGTTTCCCTGCGAGCCAAGTAATACAAGTTTCAAATGAGACGAGAACAATTTGTCAATAATTGCATATGCACTAGTTAACGATGAAGGCTCTGGAATTAATACAGTTCAAACTACCTTTGAATGCAANTTAGTTGAATCATGCACCTCTGTACCACTAGGCCTCTGCAATTCAACTTCCTGATGTATGGCATTACTCTCACTGGATTCTATCAATGCCGGTGACATGATATTTTGTGTCTCCGTAATTCTACCAAGACTCTTTTGCTTTGGTTTTGTCTTTATTTTACGTTCTCCCCTGCCATTGCTTAATGATGGACGACCAGTTTTGGCAGTGGAGCTTCTTAAGGATCCTTCCTTGTCTCTCTCTCCATCAGTTTGTTTCCACTTCGCACTACTCAGAGTGGTGTTAAATGTGGATTTGGGTTTTGAAGTAGCAGTTGTGACAACTTCATCTAGAGGCACCTCCTTTTTCTTCCCTCTGTTTGAAATTTGAGAACCATCTTGTTGTGAATCCTTTGGACCATTATCTACCCTACCGTCAAGCCCATGTCTCTCAGTCATATTTGGTTTCCCTGCGAGCCAAGTAATACAAGTTTCAAATGAGACGAGAACAATTTGTCAATAATTGCATATGCACTAGTTAACGATGAAGGCTCTGGAATTAATACAGTTCAAACTACCTTTGAATGCAACAGAACACAGGTCTATTTTATACAACATGCATAACTAAAGGTATAAGTCAATTACTCGTTATGATGCTCTGGAATCAAAGTGATTCTATGTACATAATGATCAATGATACTGCAGACAAAATAGGGAAAGAGAGGAAGCGAGAAGTTGTTGGAGATACATGTGGAAAAGGAAACTTCATGGATATGCATGAATTTTTCGACATATAAGCAAATGGGAAGAATGTTATGGTGCTTAAGAACCAAGGTAATAATTATGTGATTTTCACATGCATGCCGATAGGATGTATTACCATTGGTAGATTTAGCATTATTGTTGTGAACAGATGCAGTCAATACATCCCACAAAGTAGGCTCATTGAAGCAGCTTCGACCAGTTTCTTCAAATTTCTGGCATCTGGAAATAGTCCTCTTAGCAAAACCTAATGACATCTGTTTTGAAACCCGACTAACACCACTTTTGTGACTTGAACTACTACGACCACCCTGTAGAAGATAAAACGTCAATAAACATTTCCAACCACTTAGTATCTGACATATAGTGGTACACCATTAACATATTTTATGGGCATCAAGAAAGGCCTTCAAAGCACTAAAACACTATCACAGGCTGTAATTCATATATGAGATGACAAAGAGCTGAGTAAGACCTAACTCCAAACTGAAGCACAAAAAGAAGATGAAATGATAGGCACATATCCAAAAGCTTAACAACATGATTAAGTGAGCCAAAAAACAATAGCATGTTCATTTTTTTTAAAGAAAATGCCCATTTATTCATGACATGAACCTATGATATAGAAGCTAATAACTACACATTTAAGACCGTCGATTACAAGAAACAACAAAAGTTAAAGAGTGATCAGACACAACTCGCATCATATATGGTGGTTTTTTTTCTTGAAAAAAGCATAAAAGATATACTAGAAAGATTTAATGGCAGGAAGTGAGATGTTGATAGCTTTTTCATTTGAAATGTTCACAAGACTCTAGATAGCATTTTCCAATAAATAAAACACCATAATGTTTGTATAATCTAAAACAATCATCCAGCATAATATTAAGCTATTATAATCGCACTGCTGATGTTTTGAGGACTCTGGGGATATAGAGTAAGATACCCGAGAAAGAGCAAGGGAGAAGAAAAGAGATTGGAGCCTTGTTATAACAGAACAAGGAGTGGTCACAAGGGGGTCCTGGTGGAATTCAGAAATAAAAAAATAATAATACAAGGTGGATTGGTGGTAAAAGAAAGACATTATGTTTTTTATCATCTGCAAATTGATAGTCTATGAAACAAAAGAGGAACAACAGGAGACTCCATAACGGTTTGCCACAAAAATTAGTTATAAAGTAATAGCATGAAACACATGGTATATGTACAGAAAATATTGGCAAGTTTACTATAAGCGGCTTCTAAAATCTTTTGCCATTAAGCTCATGGGAAGTCTTTTGTGTTTCAACAATTTCCAATATATAAATCCAGGGAAGAGTGCTTAAATTATTACCATCAACTTTTTGTGAGCCATCTCAACAAGTTTGTTGATAGCAAGTTGTTCGAGATTCCTGCAACATAAAAAATTGAAGCTGTTCGATGATAATAGATGACACAAAAACTTACCAAGTCATGTGAATAGAAATATGGAGGTGCATACCTCTCCTCAATTTCTTTCGCCTGAAAATTTGTTTTTCCTAATTTATCTAACTGAGGCTTCTTTTGCTTGACCTGTCGTAACAGCCAAATATCAATGGCATGGCTACATGAATATCCATATGATTCAGGAATCATCTTTTTTAGAGAGAGAAAAATCATCTTGGTTCCAAGAAAATAACAAGCAGGGCCAAGGTGTTTCCAAGAGCAATGTGTTTATGCCAGAAGGTTAAACACTAGAATCAGTTTTTTCCTGAATCTATGCCCATTAAGATTGATAATGTACATATGAGTTGTTTAGAATTTTTTTACGAGGATGAGTTACTTGGATTGACGGCAAGTTCCAATAATCGACCTCAGAAAAAGAGTAAAAGCTTTGATAAGTGTAATAATAAGTGAGTTACAGTATGTATCTAAAAAGAAACTAATGAGAATGCACCATGTTTGTCTATCACATATATATAATGCAAAAGCAAAAGTATAAGTACGATGTCAAACTTAAAGACACCTGAAAAAGCATATATGCCACAAATATGCTGTGTATGCATTTTATCCATCTAAAAAAGTAAGGGTGATAAAATAATCAACATCTAACCTGATGGTAAAGCATAATTTTAAGTTTTGAAATTTCTTTGCCAATCTCTTCAGAGCAACCTTCGACTAGCTCAGGCTGTAACAGGAGACAACATATTTTAAGGTAACAATCCAATTTTTAAGCATAGATAAACATTTCAATATTCAGACAGAAATTCAACTGCTATAATAGTATCGATACTACAGGTAAAAACAGACAAGATTAAGGATAACATACGAGATTTTGTCCAGGATATGTATAACAAGATATGTTAACCACATGAAAGCAAAGAAGTTAAAATCAGGTTATTACTAGCATTAAAACTTTCCATCAAATCTTTCCCCTTCTCCACAGATTCATATTTCAAAAGTTTAAAACTGCCACAAGATTAAGGATAACATACAAGATTTTGTCCAGGATATGAATAACAAGATACGATAACCACATGAAAGCAAAGAAGTTAAAATCAGGTTATTACAAACATTAAAACTTTGCATCAAATCTTGCCTCTTCTCCAGAGATCCATATTTCCAAAGTTTAAAATTACCACAAGTTCAAGGACAGTTGGCACTTGATTAAATGAGCTTTGTGTAAAACTTAGATCATGAATTTCGGGGTAGCATGGAATGTATGAAGATGCAATTAAGACGGATCAGATAAAAACTCTTGCA
>LTAE01011014.1:0-15886 GCA_001647135.1 Pontederia paniculata
ACAATCACACACACATATTTCTTACCACCAAAGTTGGTGGTGCAAATTGGACCAAATAGATCCATATGTACTAGTTGTAGAGGTCTATTTGTAGAAATCTCATTTTTCGATTTGAAGGATGTCCTATGTTTTTTGCCCTTTTGACAAAATGAACAAAAAAAGTTTTTTTCAATTTTATTTTTGGATAAACCTCTAGCAAGATCATGTTTCACTAG
This sequence comes from Pontederia paniculata, assembly GCA_001647135.1. Classification (NCBI taxonomy): domain Eukaryota; kingdom Viridiplantae; phylum Streptophyta; class Magnoliopsida; order Commelinales; family Pontederiaceae; genus Pontederia; species Pontederia paniculata. The sequence continues at coordinate 216 of LTAE01011014.1, forward strand.
TTTATGCATAGCCTTATAGTTCAAGTGTCCTAATCTCTTATGCCATAGTTCTACTTCATCATGCATAACATTTAGGCACTTTTGATTAGGCAAATCATCAAAGTCAATTACATACACATTTTGATGTCTTAATCCCATATGCAAAACTTTTTCAGTATCATCACATATTAAACATTTGTTTTGTTCAAACTTAACAATGTAGTTTTAATCACAAAGTTGGCTAATACTTAACATATTATGTTTTAAATTTTCTACTAGCCATACATCCTCTATAACTACATTTTCAAGTTTTCCAATGTTACCTTTACAAGAATTTTCCCTTGGTTATTATCCCCAAAATTCACTCTTCCACTTTGTGTTCTTGTGATGCTCAAGAAGTTCTCTTCATTTCCAATCATATGTCTTGAACATCCATTGTCAAGGTACCATATTGCTGATTTTCTTGTGCTTCTTTCGGCACCCTACAAGAACAGTACAAAATTTATATCTTTAGTACCCAAACTACTTTGGGTCCAGAAGTGTTAGTGTTGAAAGTTCCCTTAGGAACCGAGATTTGTCTAACATTTGAGTAACAACTCCTTCTAGCTCTACAGTCATAGCTATAGTGCCCTAACCTATTACAGCACAAGCACGTAGCATTTCTTGCATTCATTCTCTTATGACTATGATGATCATAAACTTTTCTATTATATATTTTCATAAACTGTGTATTCCTGTCTGTGTACAAGACTTTCGGTTTAACAGAATTGTTATTTGCATCTACAGAAGTATCATATGAGTAGGAGTGTATATATCCATTTTTAACAGTATGCTCATGCGAATATCTATGATCTATGAAAGCATAATATTTGACTTTGGTATAATTACAGCTTTTCTATATCTACAAATTGCATTTCTTTTTTATAATAACCTGGTATTTTCGTCAGAAACAACATGTTCGATAATTATAGCAGTCTTGTTTTCATTTGAACAAGTAGAGGTGCTAATTAAGTTTGAATCAAGAGTGTGTGAGGCTTTTATGAAGATAGTTCCTTGAGACACATTATCTTTATATGAGTACAAAATTGACCCTTTCTTATTTAGGGGGTTTTTATGTTGGGACAACATAACATCTAACATCTTTCCACCATAAGAGAAGGTCTCAAATTTGTTTTTGACTTCTAGTAATTCTAGCTTTAAAAAATTAATAGTGTTGACATATTTTTCTAGTTCACTATTGGATGTTGACACTTTGGTATTTAGTACATAAATTCATCTTTCAAGACTCTCATTGTTTTCTTTTAGCTTGTTTCTAAAACAAAGCTATCATTCTTTCTCTTCAGAATAGAGTATTTTCTGACCATTATATTGGAATCTCTACGCATGTCAAAAACAATGTCTTCTTCATATTCATCATTATCACTGTCAGTCGTGTGAGAAGAAGACACCTCATCATTTGCCATGAGACACAGGAAAAACTCTCTTTCGGATGTAGTAGATGTGAAGTTGTCATCTATATCCGATATTGCATTTGCCTTATTTTCCCTCCCTTCATAGCTAAACAACAACTTGAGCCAAATTTCATTAGAGGTAGAACATTTAGAGATAAGATTTATGCCATAACTATATAAGGAACAATAAAAAAACGTCTTGAGCTCTAGAGTCAAGTATTGCAAGAGATATTTGAGTGTCATTATATTCAAATAAAGGAAGATTAACATAAATATCATTAATCATTTTCTTAGTTCTTTCAAATCCACTTTCTATAATATTTCACATATCAAAATCAAGGGAATATAGATATGCTTGCATTCAAATTTTCCAATGAGAAAAAAGTTGAATCTTTAAGATTCGATGGATCGAAAATGGATTGACCCTCACTAAAAATGTGTGCCATGCTCTAAGATGGTTAAATCTTCAAAATAAGAGCGACCTACCTCTTATACCAATTGTAGGATCTAGATGGCACCAAGAGGGGAGGGGTGAATTGGTTTATTAAACCTTTTCTACTATTTCTAAATTGATTGATTATATACGCGGAAGCATACAGATGCAAGTATAAACAAGAAAAGGAAACAAAGAACAAAAAAGCAACCAAATAGTGTTTTGTCGACGAGGTTTGGCCGAACTCCTGCCCTACGTCCTCGCTCCGGTCTTCTCGAACTCGAGACCTCCAGATATCACTAAACTCCTTCTTCAAGGGCGAAGGCTCCCTTACAACTTCTCATTTCTTTCTCAGAGGACAAGGAGACAACCTCTTAAAAGTTCACTCTTGAACTCACACTTCCTTCTATCTTGGATTCTTCACTCGAATCACAAAAGAAGGAACTAAGGTTTTCGCTCAAGCACTCACTAGCTAATTTTTCCAAAGTTACTTCCCAAGACTCTTGGGATTACAATATACACTCTGCACAAACGACCTAATATGTCACTCAGAAAACTAGCTATTAATGCAAGTACAGTACCCTTCATCTACCCCTCGATCGCCCACTGCTCCTTCCTCGATTGATCGCTGCTCTGTTGAAGTCTTTACTTGAACTGTCGTTTGGTGCTTCGGTCGTCCACCGTTCACCCTCGGACGTTCGCAGTTCAAAGTCTGAAGTCTTTGTTCCTCAGTCAAGCTCCTTCGGTCGTCCGCCAAACCCTTGGCCGACCAATCTTGACTTGAGTTCACTTCTTCAACTTGTCTCTGGTCGTCCGTTGATTGCACATTAATCTTCTCAGACGTCCACTCTTCAGTTGAAGACTTCGGTCAAGCTCCTTCTGTCGTTCGCACTTCATCTTCGATCGATCGATCTTGACCTCTTCCAACTTCAACTCATCTCATTTTCCGCTGATTGCACACCAATCTTCTCGGACGTCCACTCTCGAGTGAAGCCATCTATCAAGCTCCTTCGGTCACCTACACTTCACCTTTGGTCGACTGTCTTGACTTGTGCCATATCCTTAGAGACTTCTGTGGTCATCAGTTGATTCTCCCTAAATCCTTCAAGCGTCCACTCTCTTCTCTGTGGGTACTTCGGGCGTCCGCTCATTTTTCACTAAAATCTCCGAACGTCCGCTCCCTTTCCAGTAAGTACTTTGGCCGTCCGCTCACTTTTCAATGAGAACCTCGGACGTCCGCCAAATCTTCTTCTGACAAACTTTGGGCCCGCTCATTTCCATTGAGATCCTCAGACGTCCTTTCTTCCGTCTGACATTCTTTGGACGTCCTCTGACAACTCGTCGCATTCCTTGGACGTCCACTGTTTCTTCTGTCAAATGCTCTGGTCGACCGCTGCTTTGTCTCTTCAGCCCTCGGATGACCTCTATCTCCTCATTGATCATCCGCTCATCCTGCGGTCGTCTGATCTTCAGTTCACCTCAGACTTGACAAACTCCTGGACGTCCACTTGTCTTCTCACCAAGTACTCCGGACGACCTTTGTCTTCATCTAATATCTATCGATCGTTCGCACTCCATCTTCGATCGATCGATCTTCATTTTGTCATTAGCTTTGGTCGTCCACTGCTTTAACTCATGAGTCTTCGGACGTCCATTTCAACATTGGCAATCTCTCGGTCGTCCACTGTCTTCACTCTGAAATCCTTAGACGACCATTGCATTCTTCCTTAGCTCTTCGATCGTCCATTCTTCATCTTCGGACGACCTCTCCTTTCTCAGCCAAAAGACCTCTTTGGCTAAGTCTCCTCTTTGGGCGTCCATTTCTCCTTGGACCGCCCATTCTCCAACCTTTATGTCGTTGGTGTAAAGCCTTCGGTCGCCCACTGTTCTTCATCGGGGCGGCCTCTCTTATTCAACCTTGTCTTCGGTCGTCCTCTCAATACCTTTGGTCGATCGCTCAGTCTTTGAATTTACTTATTTGATCTTTGCTCTTCACATCCGTCGACCACTTCTCAACCTTTGGACGACCGCTGCACCCATAGGATCTTCCTGTTATGTTGTCTATGTGCATAGGTCGTCCGTTCATCAACTTCGGTCGACCTATCATTCTTTGAACATGAAAATCATGTCTTTCAGAACAATTCAACAAGCTCATTAGTCCAAACTAAGTTCCCTGACAAATTTATGATCACCAAAATAATCTCGGGATTCTAGATTCAACATGATTAACTTGGAGTTTTGCAAGGAAGGAGAAGAAGGGAAGTAAGATAATTGTATTTGAGTTTCAATTACTGTAATTTCTGAATGGTTTCCTATTCGATGAACTTAAGCTTTCATATAATGACTTTTATCGGCTAAGATCATTAGCTAGGACACGGGAGTGTTAGAGGACTCCTGCTACGTGTTGAACTCATTTATCTTTAATGCATTTTCAATTTTGACTTTTCATTTATTCCTGTTGGTTTGCTGATATTTTATACATTTGCAATTCATGTTTATGGAGTGAATATGTGTATATCATGTTGCATTGTTCATCCGAGAGGATATATTGTATTGCGTGGCGCTACTATGATCCGACAGGGGAGTAAGGTTTTGAGAAATGTGGTATACCGATTCACTTAATCTCAACTGAGGTAAGGCCGAGGGGTACTGCCGAAGCTGAATCGATCCCATGATGACTGAGGAGTCTAACAGGGTGTTTTGGAGAATAGAAAGGATAGGAATTGTTGGATGTTCGAGAGTCATCCACAAGGTTTCTAGGGATTCGCCTAAAGGATTTGATCTTCGAGGGCAGTAGAATCTTATCGATGTATGCCCACCTTGAGTTTGGATCGATCTTAAAGTTTGACAAATAGCGACGAGTTCTCTAAGCACATATCATGTCTTGGTGTTGATCATCCATTGCGTGAAACCCTCTTTCCTTCTCTGTGTTAAGTTTCTCTAGCTCCCTTTTTAACCTTAAAAATCCTAAAAATATATTTTTCTAGTTTCTTTCCAGATTTAGATGTCTTAGCGACTTTCATTTTCTATTCAAATATCCTCTTGGTGATTCGGTTTAGTGTAAAGTTGACAGAGTTGTTAAGTAGTGAGGGTTCAATTTCATGTGGATTCGACCTTAAAATACTATAAAGAAAAGTCGTATACTTGCAGTTGTAGTTGTGTGCTTAGATAATATTTTAAAACATGTTGGATTCGTTTGGTTGCTCTCAAGTCAAGAACTATCTCACCTTGAAACTCTAAAATTGGGTGTCTTTTCACATCAATCACACGACATAAGTTTTTGCTCATCAATATCTCAAATGTCTCATTAATTTTATGAAGTCATTTTTCTTAAACATCAAATAGAGATCCCTGATTTCTTCTACAAGAGTCAGGAACCAAAAGAAGTCATGATCACGAGCAATGTTGTTGTTATGTCCGAGATGGATTGTTACAGTCATCATCTTTGTTTGTGACATATTTATGCATCAATTTTATTTTTCTTTCTTCCTCTATGATGACAATTATCATGTTTAATCTTTCTTGTATGACATCCATAGTAAAGTAGTTCTTTATCAGGGAAAGACTCGTTGAACATCGTTTATCTCTTGAGTTATGTTTTTTGGCCTAGTTTTTTATTAATTTGAATCTTATTGATTAGTTTTATGGGTATTTTTATTAATTTTAGCCAATTTTATATTGTTAATATAAATTTCTCTAATTTAAATTTGGTATTAATTTAATTGCATAAATTTTCAACCGACATGGTCCGTGTTTTGATGAATCACTGGTCACATTGCTCAATTTTTTGTCAAGTTCATACCTAACGCAATCTATTTTTGGATGTGATATAGGTCGTGTTTCCATAATTTCAAGCAATTATGTTTATGCAAGTCATGTTTTGTCTATTTGAGTTCAAAATTTAAAATCTATACGAAAGGTTAATAGCTGAGTTTTGTTGTTGCATGCATCTTAAACTAGTTTAAATTTGGACTAATTAGGATTCGAAATGTTTTGATTTAATATTAATTTAAGATAATTAGGTCATTTGGTTTTGGAGTCCTATAATTTTAATTCCGTTACTCCATCATAATTATTTAGATTAACTATAACTCAATAAATAACGGCAGGGATAAGTTTAAACCTTAACATCTTCGCATTCTGATTATTACCATTAAAGCAAAGATTTATTCTTTTAAATTTTAGTTTTTAATACATTTCAGCTCAAAATATTTTTCACCTCAAATAACAAACCAAGTTAGAAGATAGATCTAGATTAGGTCTTGTGTGATCAACAACTTATATTCATCACTTTCTTATTTGTAAACTGGTGCACTTACTAGTGTTTTTGCTATCAGGTTTCTCACATTATGAGTTCAAAGTGAACCATTGGCTGATGCATCAAGTAACCCAAGTCAACCAAGCATCATACCTCTAAACGAGCAACAATGCGATGCTTCCAAATATACAATTGAGAGTTTCCTCAAGTTGCACTAATTGTCAAAGAGAGAAAAGAAGAAAAAATAAAGATAGGGATATGAGACACAACTGAAAGCAACACTATGAAACTCTAGACCAGTGAAGATAAAAAAAACTTTTGACCATTGTTCATATTGTATAGACTTCTCCATCCTATGCAGTGAATGAGAATCCACCAAAAGAAAATTTTGCCCCGAAAAAGTATGGGTTGTGTTGTGGTGATGTACAATCATTAATGAAAATACATGAAAGTGTCATGATGTTCTTTTGAAGGTAAATAACTCTTTCGAAGATAGAAGGATGAAAGAATTTAAAATACAACTTCTAAAAAAACAAAGAAAGTTAAAAAAAAAGAAGAAAAGAATGTGCCTAACAAATATTGTTCCAACTAAAAGAATAAGGAATTAATGGAGGTGCTCCCTACCAAATTAGGGAACATTGTGCTCCCTAACATATGCACCATTAGATTGTTGATCAACGGCAAAACAGAAATGCGCTTGGCCGGTTTTAAAAACCATTGAATCTTCTCTCTCCTAAAAAAATTAGGGCATGATTGGTTTTTTTTCTTTGCTCCGTCGCTTCCCTGCTGTTGTTCGCCACCAATACCTCCATCAATTCCTTGTTGCTGTTCCGCCTACATACTCGGCAAAGCTGCGAGGTGCTCCGCTACCCTGCGACGTTGAAGCTTGCCGCCTCTTCCCTGCGAGACATTGGTTGGTTCGCCCCCTCTTCCCTGTGAGAATGTTGTTGCTTGGAGATGTTGCCTAGAGTCTCGACGACACTGCGATATGCTCCGTCGCTGCGATGCCACCTGCTCCGTCGCTGCCCTGTTGCTGCTCCCTGCCAATAGCTCCATCGATACATGCTGCTGCTGTTCCATCTAGAGACTCGACCCCGCTACAATCTCTCTCGTGCTTGCTGCTTTCTTACACGACCAAGCTGAGTAGGATCGATCTTTCCTAGCGTGATTGCTTTCTCATCTAGCGTGATTGATTTTTTTTCTTCTTCATGTGCTGCTCCATTGCTGCCTTGCTGCTGCTCGTCGTGAGAAAACTAGCTCAGGACCTTCGTGATATTTTGACGGTTGATTTAGCCTCTTTTGCTAATCGATAATCATTTTTTCCTTTTAAAAAAAGTATCGATAACAAATTCCTCTTACTTTTTCTCCTCTCTGAAAATAACACCATGAGAAGATGAATTTCATTGATTCTTGGTGGCCCTATTGTAGTCTGGAGTATTTATATGATAACTAATTAGATTGCTCAAAGTATACCATACAGTTTGTAATTTACCTTGCAAGTTAAAAGTAAAGTGGCTATTATCCTTTGAGCTTTAATTGAGAATTAGACTAGTTAAACAAAAAGGATATATGACATGTTTTGTCATCTAACTGACAATCTGTTATGTTATTGTGCTATTGAAAATTATAGGTGACACTGAACTCTAATGCTACTTTATAATCATATCCTATCATTGTTTTCTGGAGTTTGGGCTGATGCTGTACATGGTTTGAAAGGCAACAACAAAAATATAGGAAACACACTGTTTGCAGGCAGAACATCGTGGGTGCCGTAATGCAAGCAGCAGAAGAGCTACATAGAAAGAAATTGATTGAGGAGAGAAAAGGGGAGAAAGAAGAAACAGAAGCCAAGGAGGATCCCATGGTCACAGCTGAAGCAGAAGCCTTGAAACAGAGCAATTAAGTTATGTGGCACTACTGGATGAGTGTACTGTGAAACTTGATCATTGTAAATGGGTCTTTGATGTTGAAACCAATCCAGAATGTTGTGTTATTGGTTATGTTTTGTAATGTCATTTACTTTATATTGTTCCTTTGGAGAATTTTTTTGAAGCTTTTGTGTATTGGATTCTGATTTGGCATTCTAGAATCTTTACATAATAACGTTGCATGGAGAGCATCTCGTCTATTATAATCTTCTCAGCTTTTGTGTTACAATGACTTGATTAGAGAGCAAGAACAGAGTCACTTACTTACTGAAGCAGTTGAACACACTACCTCAATGTAGATATCCCACCAATATGAAGAAACAAAATGAAATAATATGGCAGAGTACAAGAGTAAGGAGAAGTAGTAAAAATATGAGAAACAGTAGGAAAAGAAGAACTTGAATGGCTGAAAATTTTATTAAAAGTCGGTATTAAACAAACACTACGTTTACGAAAGAGTTAACTTTTCCCTATTTAAAATGGGAAAGTTATTATTACATGATCTCAGCTATGAAATGAATGCCCTGCCAAAGTGCAATAATCTGGAGAAAAAAAATCAGTTTCATGCACAGTGATTGCAAGAAAACTACTGCAATTTACAACTAGACCAACATGTGCTTCATTGTGGTATCTTTTTTTGACAAAACCTGAACTGGCAAAATAGATGAGCTGCCTTCGTATGTGTTTGCATTTATGTTTTTCTGAGGGCATCACACACTTTTGCTGCATCCGCATTACAACCAACATTATGCACTCTATGATATTAGCACCACCCAGTACCCCTACCGAAATGGCTGCAATGGTGGCAGGATCTCTTTCAATAGGATCTTTGCGGCCACATATGTCCCCCAAAAATCCTTTTGTAGAATGTCCAAACAAGATGGGCAAATGTGAAGTTCCCTAACTTTTCTTCTCAATCTCTTTTCAGATGGTTGGAAGGCTCATAATTAGCTTTCTCACGACGAGCAGCAGCAGGGCAGCAATGAAGCAGCACAGGAAGAAGAAAAAATCGATCATGCCAGATGAGAAAGTAATCTCGCTAGGAAATGAGAAGAAGAAAGATCGATCTTACTCAGCTTGGTCGTGTGAGAAAGCAGCAAGTAGGGCAGCCAAGAGAAAGATCGCAACATGGTCGAGTCTCTAAGTGGAACAACAGCAGCACGAATCGATGGAGCTATTGGCGGCGAGCAGCAACAGGGCAGCGTCGGAGCAGGTGGCAGGGCAGCGACAGAGCAGATCGCAGCGTCGTTGAGACTCTAGGCGACGTCTCCAATCAGTAGAATTCTCACAGGGAAGAGGGGTGCGGGCTAGCCAATGTCTCTCAGGGAAGAGGCGGCGAGCATCAACGTCCCAGGGTAGCGGAGCACCTCGCAGCGTCATCGAGTCTGTAGGCGGAACAGCAACAAGGAATCGATGGAATCGATGGAGCTATTGGTGGGGAACAGCAGCAGGGAAGCGATGGAGCAGAGAAGAAAAATCAATCGTGCCCTAATATTTTTAGGAGAGAGAAGATTCAATGATTTTTATATCTCCATTACCCAGCCGGTCCACTTAAATAAATCATATCTTTAACGACTTTAAGTAAATTAAAATCCGGTCCGAATGTATTTCTGCATCTACCATTGATCAAGAATCTAACTATGCAGATGTTAAAGAGCATCATTAATCCCAAAAAATAATATATAATTAATAATGAAACACCAAAGGAAAAGAAAATAATACAATTTGAATGTTTATATCTTAATGAGTTTAAATATATTCCATGTCTTGTTATAGGTTTTCATGTGCAAAGTCTCTATAATATAGTAATATTATAATTATATTGATCCAACATGTTTTTCTTTTATTTTTGTCCTATTGAGCCTTACATGCGTTCTCAAGGGAAGTAACACTCTCCTACATTTAGATATTTTTGGCAATCAAAATTAGATGAGAGAAGATTTGAATTTTTTTTAGTCTTTGTTTATGTTGAATTACGTGACCTTAGTCTTTATTTTTTTGTTAAGACATGCAATGTAAAGTTGTATAATTTATTTTGATTTTCATACGTATGCATAATTTGTTGACTATATAAGGTCAAGTATAAGGAAGAGTTACTACTTTAATTATTGTCCAAATCAAGCATGGTACATATAATGATGCTATGAGCCCAAGTTTATGAAATTTCAGGAGCTATTTTTTGCACTAGAAATGACAAGATATTTGGAGTTAGTTTTAGTCTAGTTCTGCCAACTGATGTAACTTTAGGGGACATTTAGCAAGTGGAACCGGAGTTAGAACCAACTCCGGTTCCATCCTGATTCCCCAAACAACGTAACGTTTAGGGGAATCAGTCTCAAAACCTGAGCAAGGAATCTCAGATTACGTGACCCGGGATTTCATCCGCCAGTTCCTGTTAAAAGTAGGAACCAACGATTCTGCAACAGTAGCGTTCACTGTCGCTTTTTTTTTTTTTTTGACGTTTCACTTTTTTTTTGTTTTGATGTTTATGTGTTTTTTTAATTGACGTTGTAACTTTTTTTGCCATTACAATATCTTTTTTTGGCCGTTGCAATATTTTTTTATTGTCGTTGCAATATTTTTTTCGTCACATAATATAATTATAAAATTATCAACAAAATATATTATTTTTTGTCGTTGCAATATACTAATTTTTTTTATTACTATAGCTGTTAATTATTTCAACAAAATTATTTTTTATGAAAATCTTATTATTAAAATATTAAATTATGAGATTAATTTTATATTAATTATTTTTTCAATAATTTAATCGATATATTTTATAATAATAATTTTATAAAAAAATTAATTCATAATATTAATTTTATATTACTTAATATAATTTTTAAATTCAACATAATATTATCTTTATTAAAAATATATTTTATATCTACGATTCTCATTGTTTATCCAAACATCCTTAGAACCTATTTATAATAATTACATTTTAATTCATGCAAACACAATTAGAATTAATCTATCAAATTATAGAACCCGAAGAATCCCGATTCTCCATCCAAATGTAGTCTTAGGGGGCATTTGGCAGCTGGAACCAGGGTGGAACCTGGGCCTGGTTCCACCGGGTTCTGGCAAACGCGAACCTCGCGCCAGAACCCGAGGTGGAACCCGGACACCAGAACCCGGGGTCACGTGACCCGGGTTCTGGTGGCCCAGGTTCCTGCTTGCAGCAGGAACCTGGCGGTTCCACCACCCGGTGGTCTTTTTTTTTTTCTTCCTTTTTTTTTTCATTTGACGTGACCGTTCCTTTTTTTTTTTTGCTTTGCCTTTTTTTTTCTTTTCGTTTATTTCTCCTCCTACTTTCTTTTTTCTTTTGAAATTTCTTTTAACTTTCCTTTTTCATTTAAAATATTAATATTTAATCTTAAGTGTTAAATTTTAATTTTTAGTGTAAGTTTAATAAAATAATTTATATAATATCTTAATAATAAACGTTAAATTTTAATCATAAACTAATAAAATTAAATGTTATAAATTTTATTTTAAAAGTTAATGATACTAATATTAATGTATATATACTTTACTTTAAATTTATTACGGTACATTTATTAAGTATAAAATTAAAAGTTAATGATATTTACGTTATTAAATTTTAAATTACAATTAGTAACATTTAATTTTAGTAGTTTATTATTAACGTATAAAATTATTAACATTTATTAAGAGTTTAACATTTATTAAAATTATTAACGTTTACTAAGATTATTAGATGTAAATGTAATTTCGTTATTTTATTAATACTAAGTTAATAATATAATAGTTAAAACTTAATGATATATACGTTACTAACTTTTAAAATTAATAACGTTTAATTTTATTAGTTTACTATTAATGTATAAAATTATTAACATTATTAAGATTGTTAATATTATTAATGTTTATTAAGATGATTATTTTTTTTAAAACTATTACCTCAATATCTTCTAATTAAAATTATTAACGTTTATTTTAATGTCATATATTAATTTTATACTAAGTTAATAATATAATTTTTAAATATTTTATAATACTAAGAGTTACAGAAAATAATTTTTTATGTCTCAAATTAATAATATTATTTTTATTTTTAATTAATTTATTTATCTAAAAGATAATTCTATATTTTTGGGTTCCTACCAGGTTCATCCAAACACCCCCTAGAACTTAACATCATAGGTTCATCCAAACACAGTTAGAACTAATCTATCAAATCAATCAATTCACTGGAACCCGGAGAACCTCCAGGTTCCTATCCAAACGCAGCCTTACAGTTTCCGGAGTTGGAACCCTGAGTCACGTGACCCAGGGTTCCAACCTCCCATTGTTCTGCAATGCTGCAATAGCTTGAAGCATTAGTTGCTACCTTTTTCTATTTTGTTTTTCTTTTTGTCTTCATTTAAATTTTACTTTTGATATTTTTTAACGCTTTTGTAAATTATTTTATATATTATTTACTATTTAATTTTTTGTAAGAAAATATTATATCTCATATTTAATTTATAATAGAAATTATTTATTATTATATATTTTTTAAAATAATTTATTTTTATGCTAACTTAATGATATACTTATTTTTATGATGATATTTATCAATTTAAATGTGAGATTAAAATAAGTTTCATAAATAATTTTATTACATTATTCAGGGGAATAATTTTATATTATCAAAATTTATTCTGTAAGAAAATAATTTATTCCCTTATATTTAATCTATAATACAAGTTATTTATTTATATAATTATTAATTATTTAATAATAAATATATTTTATGAAAATATTATTATTAAAATATTATTTTGTGAGTTTAATTTTATATTATTTATTAATTATTTTTTTATAATTTTAACCGATGTATTTTACAAAAAATATTTTATAACAATATTAGCTATAATATTAATTTTATATTACTTACCATAATTTTTAACTTTAACAAAGTTTTATCTTTATTAAAATATATGTATATTTTTTATTCTTATTTTTTTGTTCAAACACCCTTAAAACTTATTTACAATTATTATATTTTTAATTCATTCAAATATAACTAAAATTAATTTATTAAATTAAACTATTTGTCAGAACTCGAAGAACCTCTATTTTAATTGTCAAACTTTACTCAAATATTTTCCCTGCGAGCAGGATACTAAGTTCAACAGTACGTGCAAGTGCGCATGAGAAAATGGCCACAAGGTTACATATGCAGTCTCGCCATCCGTCGTATTAAAAAACATAGTACCTTATTTTTAGCTTGCTCAGACCCAATTCCAAAACACACCAAATGAATTTACCTTTCGTCCTTGCCATGGTCACAAGATTGAGAACTCAAGAATAAGGGAGAACAGAACTTGGTGGCAATTTGCTTTACTTTCTTATATATTGATAGAAATATTATCTTTGATGGAACTATCAACCTATTGATAAAGGTAAAAGAGGAATTAATGGAACATGGTAAATGCTCTCAAGAGCTTATTGGCGGGTGTTGAACATGTATATATGCTTTCTACCTATGTACTTTCACCTTTACTTTTCTTTCGATTCCGTCTCATGGGGAATGATCTGTTTTCATCAAAAGAACCAGTCTAAACACTTTGACCATTGCAAAGCCTAACTCCAATGTCTAGTTTCATATTTTATGGTTGAAGGAATCTAAAGTTCTAAGAAAAAAAAGATGGACCTTCGTACGGTTCAAGGATCATTTCACTATGAAATAATTTGGTTTGCCTCACACACAACTTGAATGAAGTATTGCTACTATTAACAGTATACAATACAAAATCCTCAGTTCGATACAGCTAACCAAGGTAAAAAGAAAACGAAATCATAAAAAAATATAGCTCTTTTTTATTGTCACTATAGTTTTTGCAATTTTATTAGGACTTATTTGTGTCATCCCAAGTCACACACTTTTAATGAAAATTTAAAACTCTTCGAGTCTAAACTCTATTAGTTATTTAGTGAATATATTTTCAAAATAAAGTTTAAAATTGAGAAAATAAAACTTTATAAGAGTTTAGGAATTAGATATTTATTCCTAATATATAATTTTTTCCTTACAGAAAATACTTTATTTAATATTAAAATATATTATTCTATATTTTATTTTAGTATTTATTTCTCTATTTTTTTATGGACATGAATTGATATATTTTTATTTTAAATTGATTACTTTTGAATTGTTTTATTTATATAATACTATTTTATAAAAATGATATTATTTTCAAAATAATAAATAAATTACTTATTATCTTATAATAACTAAACTTTATGCATATAATAATGTTATTTGTATATCATAACTTTATAGTTATCAATTAATCCAACTATTATATCTATTAAATACTTTTCTGAATTTAATAATTAAATTATTATTCTATATTATTAAATAAGCATTTCTTTTGTCCTCTAGCCTATGGCTTGTGAGAGCTGTGCAGACTGCAGATAAATAAGGATAAGCAACAATTTGATACAGGTGAAGATTTTCTCTGATCACTATTGTCAAGTGCTCCTTGGGTGGTCTCCGGAGCCAGCAATCTGATGGTTGCAGTGTGCTTGATCTTTACAAACTCTCAGTGGACGAGATGATAACATCCACTGCTGCAGAAAGCTCCAGAGAAGGAAATATTCCATGAAGCATTTCAAGGCGAATCTGATCTCCTTCTTTTCCAAAAGGTTGCCTAACTCATATAAAGGAGTGTCCCCATAGCCGTCTCCTTTTGACACTTCTCACAATGCCGCCCAAAAAGGTGATAGAGGTGAGGGTAGGAAACCAGAGCTCGCAGAAATGGCGAGTCCCTCTGACCGAGGACGCCTTCGACTCCACCCTTCTTCACGGCGGGGACGCCGCCCGGAAGGTCTTCGCCGAGGGATCGCTTTTTAGCCCGCTGCTGTACGGGAAGTTCTTCGACCCAGCTGACGCCTTCCCTCTGTGGGAGTTCGAATCTGAAGCTCTGCTCTCAGGGATCCAGAGCAGCTTCAGAGACAGGGTTCAATGGTCAGAAACAGACTCGGAGTACTTCTTGAGAGCTCAATTACCAGGTAAGTCTACTGATTTTTCTCAATCCATAATTAGAAATGATACAAATATGAACTCTTTGATGTTTCTGATTTCTGTAATCCCCATATATGACATATAAAACGATCACTCGCAGCTACAATCAGTTGAGTCCTATTTCGCAGATACAAATCTCACACACTTATAAATCTGCACAGTATCCTTGGTTATTCCAAGTTCCAGAGCTACGGCAAAACTTTGAATTTATCTTTCATTCATATCACAATAATCCCATAAAATGTTTCCACAGATTAGGAACAGAAAAAAGACATCTTTATGCCTATAACGCCCCGCGAGCGCGCCCCACACGTGGTCGAATCGATATCCGACACGCGTCGAGGAGGCTCCCGAGGCGGTACGAGAAAACGATACACTACGACAGCGGAAGACGATAATTCACAGCAATATAGCACAGCGGAAACGATCAATAAACTCACATATATAGTCGTGAGAATACTCTTAAACATGTTAAGTTACAGCATTCGCCAAAAGGCTAAACATAGTATTGAGCTCATAGCTCATACAACAGACTCGATAATTCTGGAAATAAGCAAAAGGTCTACTAATTGACCATACA
>LTAE01011015.1:3431-15886 GCA_001647135.1 Pontederia paniculata
AAGGCGAGAGGCGGACAGGAGGTGCAGGGAGTTGAGGCGGTGGAGGTTCCGCCAGTGTGAGCCGTAGGGCGCCCACAGGACGGTGGTGTAGTCGTAGGCGAGGATCTTTCCAGCAAGGAGGCGGGGGCGGTTGGCGAAGGTGAGATCGTTAGTAGTGAAGCATTCCTCGGCAGCGGAAGGTGAGGATACGAGGAGGACCGGGCGGGAGCCGAAGCGGAGGAGGACGACAGGGCCGCAAGCGGCGGAGACAGCAGCGAGGGCTCGGTGGAGCGGAGGCTTGATGAGGTGCAGGTGGCCGATGACGGGAAAGGCGCGGGGGCTCGGAGGCAGTGGTCCGAGCTTGTTGGCTGCGGTGGCACGTCGTAAGAGGAGGATGGCTGCAGAAACGAAGGAACAGAGGAGGAGAAGAATGGAGAGCAGAGGGAGAGAGGAATGAATCAAGAGGAAGGTGTCAAGAGCAGAAGTTGCTGCCATGATAGCTGCAGCTGCAGCTTGAAGCTTAAAAATATTGACTTGAGAAATGATATATCAAAGGAAGAGAGGAGTACGTTTAGGTTTTATAAGGGAGCCTGGAGGCTGGAAATATATTTAATTTGAAGAAGATCATTAATTTTATTGCACGTGTTTCGATGGTGAACACCATCAAATTGGAATTTGAAATCTTTAGGTTTAGGTCCTCATTGGAAACTTCTAAAAGATTTTCGACGTTTTAAAAAATTATATATTTTATTGTCTTTTTAACAAATAATTTCAAAGTTATTCAATTATACTTTTAAATGCTTTATAACTATAAAGTAAATTTAATATTTTATAAAAGAGATAAGAGAATGACAAATTACTAAGATAAAATGAAGGTGAAAGTAGATAGTTATGTTTTTTACATTTAATAAAAAAATTTAATATCAAATGCTTATTATAAAATAATTTATCAGTGAAAATAATACGACGTATTAATTAAATATTTTAAAATTTCTAAATATCTAAAAACTGCTGATAAAATCGATGGGTGAAGAGCTGGAACTTAAAATCATTAGGTTTAAAATAAACAGATAAAGTGGTTTTTTTTTAAATCTTATTGATTGTTAATCAGTCGGGGTAATGCCATGCGGTGAGAGAAAAGAAATGTTTCTTGGTGATCTATTTAGGTTAAAATAAATTATTTATAATTTCAGCTAGTCTCTGTTGCTAAGCTTATTACTTCTTTGGATGAAAAGAATATTTACTTACTCCAAAAAATTCTTTTTAATATCCGCTCGGATTATTATTGTTTATCTGACTAATTCGAGATCATATCATAAACTAGAATAAATTTTTTTAACTAAATTAATAACTCAAATTTTTATCTTGGCAAGTTCTAAAGATTTCAGTTGTTAGACACGGTGATATAGTTCATCTCGCTTTAGACTTCATGCATGTACAAGTTGACATTGCCATCTGTGTATACATTATTATACTATATATCTGCACAGCCCGCTTAAGTTATCTTTAATTGCGAACAAAATAGCAGCACATCCCTCACTTGTCCATTCACGCTAATGATTGCCAAAACTATGTACATATATGTTATGTTAAAGTTTCAGATATCATTCTAATTAAGGTCCCGAGACGTATGGAACTGCACATTGTCATATCGCCTGCATTATGCATTTCTTCATATATTCAATCATTCGCACTTATTTTAAGTTTATATATACCGGACTTTAATCCGACGAACATTTGGTGGAGAAATAAATGTGTTCTATTTAAAAACTATACTACATGCACAAGTAAATTATTTTCTTGTCGTTTGAATGGGGTGTTATGCTCGGGGAATCCATGGCGATCGGAATAAAGTAAAATGGATAATCCATGACACATATGGCTCACAGGTACCATAATTACTTCCAACTAATTCTAGAGATGTAGCAAACGGTAGACACATAAACCAAATTTATACGTTCCATTCATTCCCTCAACCTTTTTTTTTAAATATAATATTTCGTAGTATATACTTACTATTTTAAAAACGATAAGTAGATGGATTGTGAAGAAAACATTTACCTTCTGGTGTCATAAGAACATGAACGCAGGCGTAATTCTTTTTTATTACGGTAAGTTGCCGAATTCTTTTTTATGAAAAATTTAACATATACTGCTATTGTTGATAAAAAAATATTACCGTAACACTTTTATCATCACTTCAATATTTTGAACCTAAATTATGATTCATATCTTCTTAATCCCAATACATCATATAAACTTTTGTCATCGGCCCGGAAGGGTCCAACAAATCCGGCAACAAATGATTGGCTAATGATATTAATTGATTGACTAAGACCTAGTCACGTAAAACAAAAATGAAGCACTTTACAAGAAAAGGAGTTAATACGTTAGACTAACTTTCACTTAATTATTCAATTATGTTCAACGGATCAGATATTTTTATTATCATTTCAATGTCGAAAAGCATAGTTTAGATCATCTAATCGAATTCAAAATATTACTTTGGTAAAATAATTTATAATTTCATACGAATTCGATTTATAAATTAAGAGAGCGCCTAATCCTTTTTAAGAATATTTTATTATTTTTTAGACAAATAGAGACAACGAAATACAATTCTAATATCAAAAATAAAAAAAAATTGGTCAACCAATGAAATTGAGAGTGGAATAATAGATAAATATCTCGAATTTAAATTCTAGTCCTTATCGATTACACTTGCAATCGAGATGTCAGTTGGGTGATGGCAATGGAAAAATAAAATTTAAATAAAGAAAACAAAGTCAAAGGAGTACGACCAGGACGCCTTTAATGATGTAGTCGGGGTAGGATTCTGGGTCGCTTTCATGCGGACAAGAGCACGTCGATAACGATGCTGCGCTTTGGGCTTCGCCACCGCTCGCTTTGTTAAGCATGCGGGCGTGACATTTAAACTATAATATATCTATCAATATAATCCTTCAATTATATTATTATTCATTTAACACTTTTAAATTTATCTAATAATAACACTTAATTTTAAAAATAAAGTTTGAAAATTTTCATCTTTTTATTTATTTTTTAAATTACTAAATTATTATTTTATCATTTCTATATTAATTGATCAAAATAAATAATCTTAGTCTTGCTCAAGAATATAAAGAAAAACCTGTAATTAGATTATAAATAAATAAAATTGAAGTCAAAAAATATTTTAAAATAAAAATAATACTTAAAAAAATATAAAAGTTAAAATTAGATCTTAAATATACCTAGAATTATGAGAAAATTTATATTATTATATAAGAATCTAAAAAAATAATTTAACAAAGGTAAAATAGTAATTTAATAATTTAGAAAATAAAATAATATAATTATTAGGGAAGAAAATAGAATTAACTCAAAAAAACAAGAAAAAGAGAACATGTCCATCAAGTGTTTGCACACTACAGAATTGCAACTGTGTGCAATCATTCAGCGGTGAAAAAAAAAAAAGAGGTGATACAGCATCCTAATTTTTTATCTAAAAATTCTCCTATTACTCACATGGCAGCCATTATAAATTTATTATTTTTTTAATATTTTTAATATGTGAGTGTTAGGAGAATTTTAGGAGGAAAGAGGAGTTAGAATTTTTCAAGAAAAAAGGAAGCCAAGCCGAATTTCAGTTGTCTTTAATAAAACTTTATGTACTATTTCTTTATAAATTTCTTGCTTTGTTTATATTTTGATAAGATCATTTTTTATCTATTTCATTATTCAGAAAACTTATTGTTTAAGATTTAAGATTATTTTTTGAGCTTATTATTTTTATTTTTCTATATGTTCATCAAAGAAAAAAATTTGTATTCTATTAGTATTTCATAATAAAAGATTTATTACTCACTCGCATAGGATATTTTTTTCATTTTGAGAGATTTTTTTACATAAACTTTATGTGCCTCTTATCTAATTTAGTTATATATAATATTTTCATCATCCAATTCAAATTTATGCATTAGAGAAAAAAGAATAGTTCTACAAATATCTATTTAGTCTTTTTTCCAATGGTAATATTAGATCTTGATTATTAAATTATATAAATTTAATAGAGGAAAATAATAACCCCAGTCGGATGCATAAGATCAAATTATTCTATTTAAAAATTTTGGATGGAAGACTATTTGAATTGTAGAGGCCTTTATGATCCAATAGAAAATGATATTGTGAAATTGAGTGATATGAATAACACAAAGTGGGGAAGAATAAGACCAAGGCAGTTGTACAAACTTGACATTGGGTCGAAGTAAAGGTATTTCGTCGTATTACAAATATTGATGAACCTTATCAAATCTAAAAAAAATTCAAGATATGTACGAGCGCTCGTTGTAGAATAATGTGTTGATGAAGAAACTTGTTAACCTAAAGTGTAAAGATGATCATTCTATTGCCGAATATTTTGATAGTTTTCAGAAATTATATAACAAGTTGACCTCAATAAAATTTATATTTGATGATGAGATCCAAGTATCATTATTATTATTGAGTTAGTTACCTAATAATTAAGACACACTTATTGTCTCTCTAAATAATTCTGCTTTAAGAGAAAAATTGTCTTTACAAATTATCAAGGATAACTTGTTCACTAAAGAGAAAAAATGGTAAGAGCATAAACTGAGCAACTCATCAGAAACATTAATTATGTAAGAATCATGGGAGAAGAAGATCGATCGAGGTCTAGTGACAAATTAAAGTGCAAAAAGATCTTACTTGTAATCACTATGGCAAACTAGAATATTTTAGAATATAATATAGAAAAATTAAAGCATCTGCTTTGTGAAGGTCAACCGAGAATGAGTGACCTAGTTGTAAAGATTGAAGTGTTCCGCGTGCACTAAAAGTAAGTCTTTTCCTATATGGGCCTAATAGGTGAGTGCATAATATGGTGTAGAACTGAGGGGATATCCTAAGTTGATGCACACAAGTGCTTCCACATTAAGGATCTGACGACAAGTTAGGATACTAAAAAAGAGAAGAAATGCAATGATGAAAAATATTGTAGTGACTACATATAATGATGTATACTTTCTTACTGAAGAGGATTGTATCAACATTGTGAGTGAAGACTCAATTTGGGTTTTGGATACTACAACTTCATTTCATGTTATCCCTCGCAGAGATATCTTCTCGACATAAATAGAGGGTACATTTGGGTCAGTATTGATGGTGTACAAGACTGAAGACATTAATTGTTGCCATTAGTGATATTCAGTTGAAGACCAACAAAGATTGGAAGATTATGCTGAAAGATGTAAGACATGTACTTGATGTTCGTTTGAATTTAATTTCAATTGAAAGATTAGATGAGGAAGGCTTTAAGAGAAACTTCAAAGGGGGAGTGTGAAAACTCAAGAGAGATTCACTATTTTTGGCGAGAGGACAAAGAGATCGTACCACTTTACAGAACTAAAGCACAACACTATCTTGGTGAACTAAACACGACTAAAGAGATATATCCTTCAAAGTTGTGGTAAAAAAAACTTGGTCACATTGGTGAGAAAGGATTTCACATCCTGACTCGACAAAATTTGTTTTTAGATATAAAAAACACATCTATTGATGGATGCATCTAGTGTTTAACTCGTAAGCAAACTAAAGTTACATTAATAGAACTCTTTCACCTAGAAATTCATGCGTACCATGATTTGGTGCATACTAATATTTGTTGTATGAAGGATAAAATTCTATGTAGTTCTCTTTATTTTGTTACATTTATTGATTATCATTTTAGAAGGACTTGGGTTCTTCCTACAACACACAAAGATCATGTGTTGATAGAGTTCAAGAAATTTTATGTCAAAATTGAGAGTGAAATTGATAAAAAGCTCGAGTATGTTCTCGTAGACAATGATGGTGAATACCAAGGTCATTTTGAAGTGTACTGCAACACCTTCGGCATCAGTGCTTGAGAAAACAATACTCAAGACTTCTTACCAAAATGGCGTGATTGAGAGAATGAACCAAACAATTAAGGAATGGGTCAGATGTATACTCACTACAAGAAAAATAGTATTTAGTGAGCGAAAGATAGTTCGTTAATCGCTCTTCAAAAGAATTTGCGAGCAACATGTGAGCGTTTAGCGAGAAAATATTTGCTTGCTAAATATTACTCCTAATTAGCGAGCTAAAAATTTCTTCGCAAAATGCTCACAAACTACTCGCTCTTTACTAGCAATTTACTTGACCGATTGTCATTTAATATGTATTTTTTAGGATAAAAACCTTTTTTCATTGCTCGTTATTTTCTTGCTAATTCTTCATAAATTGCTTGCTAATTCTTCATTTGTAGTAGTTGATTCCTCACATAATAAAGGAAACTCATCGTTAAATGATTGCTACCTCTTCGTTCGGTTCCTAGCTGAATCATCGCAAAATTCTATCTAAAATTGTTCGTTACGTGTTCGTTAAATGCATGCAATTTTCTCTCTAGAGCTCTCTATTTGCTCGCTAAATTTATTTTTTAAAATATGTTTAAAAATAAAAAAACACATATTTTACATGACAATACGATGCCATCACATAACAAAAGTTCCAAATAACTAATACAAAATAACAATCACATAACATAATCACCACAAAATCATATAATGTCAAAATCTTAGTGACATAACATTATAATTTGCCAAGTACGACGAATCAGAATGTACAAGGTGTCAAACACAAGAAAATAGCATATATAGTCATCATATCATAACATGTATATCTTGCTCATCCTTATCCTCATCCTCATCATGATGTCGTCTAGAAGGTGGAGCGATCATATAACATACACATTGATAAAATTCGTCAAACATGGGCCTCATACGAGACTATGGACTCATCAATCACGATCATAAGAAATTGAAGAGACGCTGACTTAACCAGATGGAGTACTAGCAATAGAAGCAGTGCTCACAATGAAAGATGACATTGGTTCTATACTATGAAATCTTCCTGATCTAGTAAGTCATGTGGCTTCATGACATATTGTTGTATCAAACTCAAGAGGATGTGAGGATGAATATTTCTCTCGCATAAGAAAATCATAATTATCTTAAAAATGGTAATACTTGAAGCTTGATGACTAATGATTATTGCGATGAAGAACTCCATAATATAATGGACAAGTCAATAGTAAACTAATTTAATAAAAAAATCAATTACATAAACTATAATTATTTAATCACCAGACATTAGAGTGTCAAATATGTCAGCCTTGCTATGCTCATATGTCCTAAATGTGAAACGAGCTCTACCACGTCGCCTCTCACGAGTAGCCATAATCTAATATATATGTATAATTACAATTAAAAATGTAAATAAAAACTCATTAGTAAAAACAAAAAGACATTTAAGTGATCGTCAAAGAATCAAATTCTTTTTCATCTACACCATCATTTGTATCATTACTAATGTTATCTTCATCAACAAATTCTTTATCTTCTGTGTTTAATGAAAATATATTTCATTTATGTTAATATCTTCGGTTGTATCATATGCATCAAACAATATAGTCATTCCATCCTCCTTAGTAACATCGGTCAATGCATAGTAATGTCTTGTGACATCTCGTCAATTAACATGTCTTCATCGTTCATTTTTCCTTCATGAACAATATACTTTTTTTCTTTGCATGTTATCCACCATTCGTCGGCACCTTTCTAAATGAAGGTATTTGGTGAAATAAACTCAATGTTTTTATTCTAGTTCTTTTACAAAAGAAATCAAAGTTATTCAATTATATTTTTAAATGATTTATAACTATAAATAAATTTAGTAGTTTATATAAGAGATGAGAGAATGACAAATTACTAAGATAAAATGAACGTGAAAGTAGATAATTCTGTTTTTTTCATTTAATAAAAAATTATATCTATTATAATAAATTTAGTATTTTAAATTTAGGTCCTCATTGAAATCTTTGAAAAAATTGTCGACATTTTAAAAAATTATCTCTTTTATTCTAGTTTTTTTACAAATAATTTCAAAGTTATTCAGTTATATTTTTAAATGTTTTATAACTACAAAATAAGTTTACTATTTTATATATGAAATAAGAGAATGAAAATTAACTAAGATAAAATGAAGGTGCAAGTAAATAATTATCTTTTTTATCTAATAAAAAAATAATATCAAATGCTTATTTATGAAAATATAAATAATTATATTTTTTTATCTAATAAAAAAATAATATCAAATGCTTATTTATGAAATAATTTACCAGTGAAAAATAATTCTATGTATTAACTAAATATTTCAAAATTTCGAAATATCTAAAAAATACCGATAAAATCGATGGGCAAAGATCTGGGACTTAAAATCCTTAGGTTTAAATAAACAGATAAAGTGATATTTTTTTGAAAATCTTATTGACTGACAAAGCGGTGATAGAAAAGAAATATTCCTTGGTGATTATTAATTTGATGAGTTGCTTAACAACTTTAGAATAAATTTTAATATAATGTGTAGAATATAATCTAAATTATTCTTCACTTAACATTATAAACGTATTCAGCTTGACAAAAAAAACAGAGTTTATTTTGGGTAAATATAAGATGCAGCCATTAATTTGAAAATATTACACATTGTTAGATTAACGCAAGATTCATGTGATGCTCATCGGGTTATATATTATAAAGGTTTTCATGACAGTATTTCTATCCTTTATTGTTTTTTATTAACTTAATTCGAGCAAAATTTCATTGTGACTCTAACATTTAATTTGTCAAACAACTTTTTTTTTCGACTAATTTGTGTGATATCAGATAATAAGTTGAGTTATGACCGATTAAATTTTTAAAATATATATATATATATATATAATATATATATATAAAAGAATTCAAACGTTCTATTTAGGTGAAAATACATTATTTATTATTTCAGCTAGTCTCCCTTGCTAATCTTGTTACTTGAAAGAAAAAAAAAAACAGTTGGTTACTTCTAATACATTATTTTTAAAAACAGTTGACATTGTCATATGTGTATACGTTATTATACAATATATCTACACAGCCAGCTTAAGTTATCTTTAATTTGCGGACAAAATAGTAGCACATCCCTCACTTGGCCATTCACGGTAACCATCGTCAATTCTGTACGCAATAAAATTCTAATATCAAATATAAAAAAATGGTCAACCAATAAAATAGAGAGTTGAATAATAGATAGCGATCTCGAATTTAAATTCTAGTCTTATCCATTACACTTGCAAAATGCAATCGAGATGTCAATTGGGTGATGGCAATGGAAAAAATAAAATTTAGTAAAGAAAATAAAGTCAAAGGAACCTGTTACTTGAAATAAAAAAAATGTAAGAAAGTTTTGTCTAAAAAAGAAATATATATATAGCACATGGCCAACAACCAAAGCCTTTAGAAGAATCAACTTCTCTCTCTCGCTACAGTACTTGTTTTTTTTTTTTTTGAGTTCATGCATGCATCCAGAAAGTTGGCATTGCCATCTATATATACATTATTATACATATATCTACGCACCTACCGAAAAAAAAAACAATATATCTACACAGTTCGCTTAAGTTATCTTTAAATTGCGGACAAAATAGCAGCACATCCCTCACTTGGGCATTCACGCTAACGATTGCCAAAACTATGTAAGTATATGTTAAATTAAAGTTTCAGATATCATTATAATATAATTAAGGTCCCGAGACGTATGGAACTGCGCTACGTCATTCGGTGAAAAATAAATGTGTTTTAGTTATTTAAAAACTATACTGATTACTATTCATTTTGCATGCACAAGTAAATGAATTTCTTATCGTTTGAATGGAGTGTTAGGCTCGGAGAATCCTTGGCGATCGTAACAAAGTTAAATGGATAATCCATGGCATATATGGCTCACAGGTACCGAAATTACTTCCAACTAATTCTAGAGTAGCAAACGGTAAAACACATAAACCAAATTTATACGTTCCATTCATTCAATCAATCTTTTTTTTTAAATATAATATTTTGTAGTATATACTTACTATTTAAGAAAACGGTAAGTAGATGGATTGTGAAAAAAAAAACATTTATCTTCTGGTGTCATAAGGCCATGAACGCAGGCGTAATTCTTTTTTTATTACGGTAAGTTGCCGAATTCTTTTTTTATAAAAAATTTAACGTATACTGCTAATTTTGATAAAAAAAGAATATATTACTGTAACACTTTTATCATCACTTCAATATTTTGAAACTAAATTATGTTATTCATATCTTCTTAATCCCAAATCGTCATATAAACTTTAGTCATGGACCCGCAAGGGTTCCGACAAATCCGGCAACAAATGATTGGTCAATGATTGATTGACTAAGACATAGTCACGTAAAAAACAAAAATAAGGCACTTTACAAGAAAAAGAAGTTAATACGCTAGACTAACTTTCATTTAATTATTCAATTATGTTCAACTGATCAGATATTTTTATTATCATTTCAATGTCAAAAAGCAAAAATTAGATCGTCTATCGAATTCAAAATCTTACTTTGATAAAAATAATTTATAATTTTATACGAATTCAATTTATAAATTGAGACATCACCTAATCCTTTTTAAGAACATTTTATTATTTTTTAGACAAATAGAATCAACGGAATAAAACTCTAATATCAAATTTCAAAAAAAAATTGTCAACCAATAAAATAGAGAGTTGAATAATAGATAGCGATCTCGAATTTAAATTCTAGTCTTATCCATTCACACTTGCAAATAGCAATCGAGATGTCTTCGCCACCGCTCGCTGCCCCTTGCTCCGCCCCGGCGATGACGCTCCAAAAGCCCATCGAGCAGTGTAAGGCTTTATTAAAAACAAGAAAAAGAGAACATGTACTCCATCAAGTGTTTGCAGTCTGCACATTATAAATTTGCAGCCTTGTGCAATCATTAAGCGGTTAAACGATAAAACAAAAAGAATCCAAGCCTGAGTAGGAGACGTGAGATCGAGAGAGCAAGAGGAGAGAAGGAATTTGGCGTTTTGAACGATTTTTGATCTGTTTTTAATAAAACTTTACATACTATAATTCTTTGTAAATTTCTTGTTGTTTGTTTATATTTTGATGAGATCATTTTTTTATCTCTTATTATTTGAAAAGTTATTCTATGAAATTTAAGATTATTTTTTAAGCTTATTCTTTTTATTTTTCTCTATATTGATAAAAAAATTGTATTCTATTATTATTTTATAATAAAAAAAATTGTTGCTCGCTATGATAGTTTTTCTTTTTCATCTTAAGATATTTTTTTTAAAAAAAAATTGTGTGCCTATGATTTAATTTTATTATCTATATTTTTGTTATTATCTAATTTAAATTTATGCATTAGGAAAAATAGAATAATTCAACAAATATTTGTCTAATCTTTTTTCAATAATAGTATTAGATTTTGATTATTAAATTATATAAATTATCCTATTTGAAAATATCGGATGAGAGACTATCTGAATTGTAGAGATCTTCACGAGCTACTCGGAGATGATGTTGTGAAACCCAGTGATATGGATGATACAAAGTGAGGGAAACTAAAGATTAAAACAGTTGTACAAATTCAACATTGAGTCGACGATGAAGTATTTCATCATATTCTAAATATTGATGAATCTTATCAAATCTAGAAAAAAATACAATAGATGTACGTGCGCAAATGCAAAATCATATGTTGTTGATGAAGAAACTTATTAACCTGAAGTATAAAGATGATCATTATGTTGTAGAATATTTTGATAGCTTTCAGAAATTAATTAACAAGTCGATCTCATTACAAATCAAATTTGATGATGAGATCCAAGGATTACTATTATTAAGTTTGTTACCTAATAATTAAGAAACACTTTTTGTTTCTCTAAATGATTCAACTCTAGGAGAAAAGTTGTATTACAAATTATCAAGGATAGCTTGTACAATAAAAAAATGATAAAGCAAGAACACAAATTAAACAACTCATCATAAACATTAAGTATGAAAGAATCATGGGAGAAGCAAATAGAGAAACTCTCACAGCCAAGATTGATCGAGGTCCAGAGGAAAATTGAAGTACAAAAAAATCTTACTTATCATTACTATGGCAAGCTAGGATATTTCAAGAAAGAATGCAGAAAAATTAAAGCGTAAAAGTTCACATGAAGGGTCTAACAACAAGCTAGGATATTAAAAAAAAAGAGAAGAAAGACAATGATGAAAATAATATTATAATGATTATATTTGATGATGTATACTTTTTTATTAAAAAAGATTGTGTCAATATTGTGAGTTTCAATTTGGATTTTGGATAACGGAGCTTCATTTTTGTTACCCCTCACAAGGATATCTTCTCAACATAAATATAGGGTACATTTGTGTTAGTAATGATGTTGTACAAGTTTGAATTCCTAACTATTGGCATTGGTGACATACAGTTGAAGACCAACACAGATTGTAAGATTGTGCTGAAAGATATAAGACATGCACTGTAGGATCTGGAATGACACCAAGAGGGGG
>LTAE01011016.1:0-14708 GCA_001647135.1 Pontederia paniculata
CCTTGAAGAAGGAGTTAGTGATCTCCGGAGATCTCGAGTGCGAAAAGACCGGAGCAGGGACGTATGCCAGGAGTTCGGCCGAACCTCGTCAACAAACCTTGTGTTTGTGTGTCTGTTTGTTTTCCCGTGATCTCTCTCTCTCTATTTAATTGCTTTTGAAATTATATGCTTTCGCTAAATATAATTCAACCATTCTTGAATAACAAATGTGATAAAAGTTTTTATACACCAATTCACCCCCTCTTGGTGCCATCCAGATCCTACACTTGGGTATACTTTCTTATACAACCACGTAGGACACCAAACACATTGAGATTATGGAATGAAAAACTCCCGTAAAAAAATATTCATGAAAACTATAAGGTACATAATTGCGACAAATCCAAACGATCGCATGTACATGAAAACTATTAAGGTTTATTAATAATACAATGTAAGATAATTAATATTCATGCCTTGCTAAGGAGTTAGCCATAAAGTCGACTACAAGAGAATATACTTGTTGCAGAATGAATTCAAGAAGGAACCCATATAGTTGATTCCCATACATCAAACAACTCCTCTTAGAGGATGCCTTTTGGGGGTATCTTGTGTCTTCTTGAGATGTTCGCTCCTTAAGAAGTTATCACAGGTGGCCACAACTTGTGCACATAGCAAAATAGAGTAGGCCAATAATTTCTAGCTTGAAGGATCTTTGTGGATGTGCGTTGTGTTCCACCATGGCCAATATAATATGAGGAGTGACATTGCTTGATTATATGTAGAATAATGTCGTCAGGGACACATTCTGAGAAAGGCCATCAATGCATCTCTTAAAGAGCAAAAGATCATCCCAATAATAGTGCCTAATTTCGAAGAAGAATAATTTTCTCTACTAATGTATAATCCTTAAGGGTAAATTTTTTCTTACGAAGTATTTGGCATAATCAGCGAAACAAAGGAGTTATTGAGCCATAATTTCATACAAATGATCAAGAAAATCATTATTTATTTGTTGGAGCTCCGCCTATGATGACGCCTATGGCAATGCATGTGAAAATGATTGTGGTGTGCTTGCGACTCATAGATGATTATTTAAAAATGATCCATGAAAGGATTTTCACAACACTCTTGTTCTAAATATCCAAATCAAGATTTTGGAGGAGCAAATTCCACCAAATGAGTCAAGGCTTGTCTTCTTTTTTCATTATAAGTGTCTAACGACTATCTATATAGACTATCACTTTTGATCCGAGGAGGTATGCCCTGAATTTGCCTATTTTATAAACCATAGCTAGTAGCTCTCTTGGTTGTGACATAATTAATCTAAGCTGGATCCAAGGTGCAACCCATATAATATATCCCATGATGAGATTTGTTAGACCTTCTATCATAAGACAACTATGACTACATAGTTATTTGCATCACATATAATTTCAAAAGATTACAACCAACTGGGGCCTTCATAGTAGGGGCAAAGATGAGCGCTACCTTGATCTTCTTGAAGGCTTTTATACATGATTGATCGAAATTGAATTTAGTGACTTTTTGAAGTATTTGTGTCAAGGGTTTGACGATCTTAAAGAAGTCTTTAATGAACTTGAACTTGTGGTAGAAATCTACACAGTCCAAGAAGCTTCTCGCTCCCTTGACATTGATGAGTGGTGGCATTTTCTCGGTCACATTGACTTTGGATTTATCAACCTCGATGCCTCGGTTAGAGATTATGCAGTCAGGGATGACTCCTTGATGTAACATGAAGTGACTTTTTCCAATTCATCATGAGATCACCTTGTTCACATTGCCGCAAGACATTTTGCAAATTTGTTAAACACCTTTTAAAGGCGGATCTGTAGATGGAGAAGTTGTCCATAACACTTCCATAATGTTTTAAATATAATCTGAGAAGACGAACATGATGCAATGGTGGAATGTGGCGGGTGCATTTCATATGTCGACCAACATTCTCTTGTAGAGGCAATGGTACCATAAGGACAAGTGAAGTGATTTTCTCTTGATCATCAAGATGGATGAGTATCTGTAAAAATTCTAAAGAACTAGCGAGATAACAAAAGTAATAATGTATGACAAGTCTTTCTAGCATATTGTCTATGAAGTGTAGTGGGAATAGTCTTTTCTAGTTGCTTTCTTCATCTTTCAGAAGTTTATACACATCCTCTGTCCTTTGATAGTTTTGGATGGGGTAAATTCACCTTTGTTATTCCTAACCATGACTTTACCACCTTTCTTGGGTAAGACATATGCGAGGCTCACCCACTTGCATTTAGATGTCATGTAGATGAGTCCTCTACTTAGGAGTTTAAGAACTTTAGTTTTAACAACTTCCTTCATGTTGGAATTCAACCTCCTTACTTCCACAATGGATGGTTTAGAGGTCTCCTCCATGTGAATTTTATGCATGCTCATAGAAGGACCAATGATCTTGATTTAATCTAAGGAATGTCTGATGGCTCTGCGATGATCCCTGAGCACAGTCAAGAGGCAATTGGTTTGATTTAGTGTTAATGTGACATTAATAACAGAAAGATACATTAATTTTGGGCCGAGAATTCAAAGATTATCGGAGTGAGGTAATCTTCATTCATGTCGAGAACAACGAAGTCAACTAGTAACTAGAACTTGCCGAAGTGGATTGGGATGTCCTCCAAGATGCATTTGGGGTGTTTCATAGATCTATCCACCAATTGGATTGTCATGTTTGTCGGTTTAACCTTACCATCATAAGGACAATGCAATTATACTTACATTAGCACCCAAATTGCAAAGGGTCTATGTTGACTTTTAATTTTCCAAAATCTCACTAAAGATGGAGAAGATGTTTAGAGACCTTTAACTTCAACATAAACTTTGTGAAGGGAAGCACTGCCTTATTCTATCAATGCCACATATCATATACTTTTATCCATTTTTTAGAGAGGATATCCAAAAAAAATTTCTATAGGTGGGATCTGCTGGATGGATTCAACGAAGGGGATGTTGAGATGTAACTTCTTCAACACTTCAAGAACTTTGTGGATTTGTATGTCCTTTTGTGCTCAGATAATAGCAAATGGGAAGGGTATATCAGATGAATAGCTTTGAGTGAGGTTCTCAACATCAGGTGACTTTTGTCGTGGTCCCTATTAGATTGTTCATCGCAGGTGGGATTGCAACAATAGTTGTCAGTTTGGCCGCGACTCTGGTGCGTCAGTGTTCAACTTTATCAACTAAGGCTTCCTCTTCTTATGATTCTTGAGCGTTATTTATCTAAGTGGATTGATGATCTTTAGGAGGTATCATCGTTAGAGAACTCTTCTTAAGCACATGCATAAAATCAGGCACCAACAAAAAAGCCGACAAGTATTCTGGTCTCACAAGTAATAAAAGTGATGGAAAAAGGATGCTTGTTCCCAAGAGGACTATTATGAATGAATTATTAAAATCCAAAGTGATAGAAAAAAGTTCAAGTTGAACTAAATGCAGGTATTATCCAAATAAAAAGAAAAGAAAAGAAAAGAAAAGAAAAGATAAAGAAACATAAAAATTTGATAGATGAGTTGAGATAAGATTATATCTGACCAAATTGGGATGTCAGGGACTTTTTTTTCATCGTTAAATCAGATTGGATTAGATTACACATAGATTGCTCTAATGCTGGGCTAAGTTTTGTCTGAATTGTGACTCCCTAATCAAGTTCAATCACCTATCTTATATTCAGATTAATTGGGATGTTTGAACAAATCTATCCTAAATAAATCCTAATCTAAGACTCATTAATGATGTTAAACTTAAAATGTTAGCCACTTAATCAAGTCCAACTCAATAGGCCACACAATCTGGACTCTCACTAATCTAGATTGTAACATGATATACTATGACTTATTCTTAAAGATGAATTTTTTCATATGGTTATAAAGATGAAATTAATTACACTAAACTGTCAATCATGAATTCCTTGATTGTCACACAAAAAAATATACGAAAAAAAATTCATGTCCTAAAAGAGACAATTCGTTAGAAAATCCAATCTAACATAGGATTCACAAATCCCCCTAACATAAAACTACTGCATAAAAGAATTACACATCATAAAAAATAAACTACTGCATAAAAGAATTACACATCATAAAAAATAGTTCACCCCAACAGAAGAAAAGAAATCGAACTTTAGATCTCAGCAGCACAACCTTCTCCTAAATGCACTACAATGTCCTTCTTCTTTGATCTACATAACCTCAATACTATTTAGCACCATCAACAATTTATGTCACACCTGACCTTCTTATTACGCTAAATCCAATTATCTTGATCTCATTAACACGTCTCCAAATAAAATTGTGAAACCTCCTTCCCTAAGTATTATCTCACTACTTGTGATTACATATAAGAGTTAAAGGTATCCAGAAAAAAAACTTTAATTTAAATGCAAAATACCCTACACTCACGTATCTTTTTTTTACACGATATTTTACACCAACCATTCCAAAAAAGATAAGTGATATACAAAGTTTACATATCTATTACATCATTTTCAAAACCTATGTACGTAAACTACATGCATGCTTTCAAAAGAAAAATAGAAGGAGAATAAAAGTGCTATAGCGACTCAACCTCTTTTATATGTGACAAAAGTAGCACCTGGTCAACTCAACCCGACAATCTACCCAAAATCTGAAAATTTTAAAAATAGAGTAGAATGAGCAAACAACAAGCTTAGTGAGCGGAATAAAAGTGTAACATAGGGGAACAATGGAAGCGTTATTTGATTTCATGAAACATACATTCCTTTTGAGCAAAAACTTCAAATCACTATCATAAGTACAGTTTTGAAAGCACATAAGTCTTTATGTAACATATAATGAAATTTCAATATTATGATAACAAGATCAAATTCCACACATGTGTTATTGCACATACTACAACAAGGGTTAATACGATCACGCAGAGCATAAACATGGATCAATACATGTTGCGGACTTCATGGTCATGGATCGATAGAGTTAAGTAAAGCTTCATAACCATGAGTCGATACAACAATGCAGACAATAAATATGGGTCAATACATGTCGCAGAGCAATCAACATGGATCAATACATGCACACAGAGTAGCCCCAAAGAGCAAAAGCACTCCACATACACCCCAAAGGCATATGTATATCGAATGTGGTCCCAAATACCTATTTCAACCAGTATGACGATTGAACACAAGGGTTTCACAATATGCAGAAAATATGCATTACATGTTTGTATCTCAAATAAACATTTCATGCATTGTTCCCTTAAAACTTTTTGCATAAAAAGAATTCATAACTTTATCTCATATGAAAATCTCGAAAATACATAATGATCTTTTCATATCCAACATACATTTGAAAGTATAGAAGTTTTCATAATAATATAGGTCTTGTTGAAGATATCAATATAACTAAAGAAAATAACATAACATTTTTACTATATTATAAATTTACCCACTCATCTTATACTTTATCTCTATAAGAAGATTTACTAGCTTTCTTCCCTTCCACTTATAGCTTGCTTGTCTCCTACAAATAATAGTGTCCTTTCATTTTCAATTCACTAATATTGACATTATGCAATAAAGGATCATGATGCATGGATACTTATGCACCCTAAAATGTATGAAATATATTATAAATAATACTTATTTCATTCTTGTACTCATTTTACTAAAATAACTAGTCTCTTTATATTAAACAAGTTGTTGTAATAATTTTTAGACTATAGGACTGTTAGAAGATAATTCATAACTTCTAAACTACAAAACTCAATGTTATAATTCTTTCTGGGTTGGAAACTAGATATAGTGAGGATTGTTATCTATAAGTATCATTAATTAATCATCACTGAATAATTTTTAGCAATTTAACTCATTTCACCCAAATGTATGTCCTGGCAGATAGAGTGACACAGGAATAATAATTTTGAACTCTATCTAGACAAAACCAATTCATTAGATAAAAAAATTTGCTAGAAACTAGGGTTCTGTTGGGTTTAAGCATAAAAATATCAAAGTTTAACTCATTATAGTAACTCTTGACAAAAATTCAAAAAGTTAGGTCATGTTTTCTGCTTGTTCTGAATTTTGTTAGACTAGGTTATACATAATGAAAAATTCATTTCTCCCGATATAGATGTACTAATTTGAGGATTCCACTTTTATTTGAACCTATGAATATCTATATTAAGAGATAGAAATTTCAAATATTAACTCAAATAGACCAAATTATAACCTAATTTACAATGAGACCATGTAGTTTCCTCAGGACGTGATGAGCGATCAGTGAAGAATGATTCATAACTTCCTACAATGGACTTAGTTTTAATCAAAATCAGAAAACTACCTTCTATAGGACGCTTCATATCAAATTTCATAAATTTTGAAGAACAAGAAACCAAGAAAGAAGATTAGATAATTAGTGAATCAATTTAGGGTGAAATTTCTTACCTTAAGTGATTGTTCTCTTGTCGTATTTTTCCTAGCTTCTATGCAAGGTATTTAGCTTTGGTAATTTTTTGGTCTATGGGAGATAACTAAAGGTAATATCCCTAAATTTTACAAATTTTTCTGACTTTACATGGCAGTTTTAAAAATCTGAAGATAAGTTAGTAATGAGCTACTAGCTTAATGGCGGCTTAAAAATGCAATTGGTTAATGTTAAGGTCCAATATAAATATTTGTTGCTAAAATAGTTTTCTTATATCTAATTAAATATATTTAACACTAATTGAATATATACTGTTATCAATAATTAAAATATTTTTTTCATAACTATCTACATTTGATTTTCTTTACGCCACATGTCAAAATCTTATTGATCGTTAAGCTTTAATCTAATAGTTATTGAATATATGCATACATAACTAAATAAACATATAAAATAACTTAATATGATAATCAAATCTATAATGATGCAAAAAAATGATGTTGGTGGAGCACATGCATGACAATTTAGTTTAGAGGAAGAAAAGTTAGAGGGAAAAGCGAGAGACAACCATAGTTCAACTATGAGGGAGAAAATTTAGAGAGAATTGAGGAATGACCAAGGGATTTATTTATAGAGGAGGAAAGAATTTTAGAATCTTAAGGATTTAATTCCATCTTAAACTCCTCTTTTGGATAAAATTTAACCGAAACTTGTCTTATCTTGGGGTTGGATAGGAAATTTGATAATTGGTTAGAAAAAAATGGGTACAAAAAAACTTCTAAGAAATAGGATTTCACGGCCATGATCAAAACCATCACATCGCGTCTCCATCTTTTCATTACCAATGAACGGGATATCATGACCGTGATAGTAGCCACATCTACAAGTCTTCAAGATTCACGACCCGTGAACTGGATTTCATAGCCATGACACTTAGTTGCTTCACTTTGCTCACGGTCGTGAATTGATCTTCATGGCCCATGATTCGCTGATCCCATAGTCGTGACACGCTCTTCACGACCCATGAAAATATGATCCTTCAATATGCTCCTTTCGCTCACGGTCGTGATATTGCCAATCATGGTCATGACGAATTCTAGAATTTTTCTTCAGCCCACGCTTACGGTATCACGAACGTGATGACGAATTTCCATTAAATTCTTGAAGAAATTATTTTTCGATCGTTTTGTGCTGTCTCCTTATGTCTTTTTGCTCTGAATTTTTCAAAAAAAAGAAATCAACAAATATGACAATAAAATTAAAATAAATAGTAAGTAAAATGATGCATTACATGAACAAATTAGTAGAAAATAACTAAATATGTTATGCAAAATATGTTAAAATTGACATGCATCAAATTTCCTCAAGCTTAGAATCTTGCTTGTCCTCAAGCAAAAACAAAGTAAGACTCAAGACAATTCCATCATAATCATCCTCCTATATACCAATACTTTTCTCTTGCTGCCCTTTTACATGTGCATCACAATAGCCTCTCACTTTTATTCGAGCTAGGCTGGGTAGGATTTTTGAATCTTAAACATATTTAAATGGTCTAATTCTCAAGCCCATGCAAAAAAGAAAAAATTAATCTATCTAGTAAAAGCATTAATGTTGAATATGCAAGTATCATTTTACTTTAATAAAGATTTTGTTTTTGCAAGTTCTAGTCTTCAAACAAGATTTCACAAGGAAGTTCATTAATGAGTTTCCGATTGATGGATCCCATACTAGTTGTCCTTAGGTCACTAGAATTTAAGAGTTCTCTATGAATTTTGTTGCTCAAACATTCCCATATTCTGAGTGTAGATTCAAACTAAGATAGATGAATTGATACTTAAGCATTTTTTTTTTCATATTGCACAAACTAGTCCATCCAGCGGACTTTCGATTGATGACTCTCAAACCAGAGGACCTTAGGGAAATAGATGTTAAGACACCCTTCGAGCTTACTTGTCCGAACTCGCCAAGATTCCAAATAATACTTAGTATCGACTCATTCCTTTTTCACTTTTAGATTTGCATTCTTCCTTTCTTTTTTTTTCAACTTTCAATTTTTCCCGATAAGATCACAAGATACTTATATGTTCAATAAAATGCCATTACTATCAAGGCTAAAGAAAATAAAAATAAAAAACAAGCTGGACAATACTATCATTAAGAATTAGTAGTTCTAATCGACAAGACTCAAATCAAGTATTCAATTCTCAAGTAATAAACAATAAAGAGAGTAACAATTGGATTTCATAGATCTACAAGATGTCTTTGAGTTTGACATGAGAGACAATTAGATGTTAGCAAGTGTTAGTAAGATATTAATGATATTTTTGAATTTTTCAATTTTTTTTGGATTTTTCATGGACGAATGCAATACAACAAACATGCACAAGAAACTAAACATGTAGTAAAGTGGAGAAAACAAAAAAGCCAAATTAAAAATGATGCATGTTAATGCAAACTCCTCAAGTTTTAATCTTACACTGTCTTCAATGTTGAAGCCCAAACAAGGAGAAGATACAAATTGCTGACTCAATAAATATAAAAAGAAGGAATAGAAAGGACACAACTCAAGCTAGTCCTGATGTGGCAGTGACGGTGGTGGAGATGCTCCAAATGATCTTGGCTGATATAATAGTTTTGCATGCGATAAATCATGATGTCGGTGCATTCCTGTCACATGATGATCTCTCTAATCTCTTCAATCTGGCACAACTGCTCATCCTACATCATATCCAAGGTGTATTGGAGACTATTGAAGTCAAAAAATGGAGGGGCGACAGGAGGATCTATAGACATATACTCGGGTGGTTCATAGGAAGATGACCTGATGACCCAACTTCACCCTCCAGAAAGCTATCATGGTGGCATCATCCCCTATGGAGGAATCCCAAACAAAGGTGGGAAGAACAACCAATTGGATGGTTGAAAACAATGAACCTATCGATCTTAGCACATAGTAACAACACAGAGCGATTCTTAAACTTGAACTTCGGCTCCGCTTTATCGATGCAGGCCAACTTCACGTTGAATACTAATGCCTTGTCCAGATAAATACCTCCAAGAACTAGGGTAGAATCATAAAGCCAAAGCCTGTAGTGCTCGACAATGGGTGTGACCAGGCCGCCAATGCTTCTCAAAATTCCTTGTGATGAAGGCCCCCACATTGGTACCAATCCCCTCGACCATGGTGTGAGAATAACTTCATCTCATTTGACGAACCATCACTATCACCTCTCTAGATTGAATTTGATGAGTATAGTGAAAGATAGGATTCTGAACCAGGTTGTCCTTCCCATAACGATAGTTGAGGTCTGACTCCCTATGATTGCATACTAGAAAA
The DNA here is from genome assembly GCA_001647135.1 of Pontederia paniculata. NCBI lineage: Eukaryota > Viridiplantae > Streptophyta > Magnoliopsida > Commelinales > Pontederiaceae > Pontederia > Pontederia paniculata. The sequence goes on from LTAE01011016.1 coordinate 9,763, forward strand.
ACCAAGATTGAACTCCTTAGGAACCTGACTGTCACCCTCTCTCAGGAATTGGTAGATATCATTAAACTTTTCCACCGTGAGAGAGAAACGCCTACTGTGAATACGAAATTCTACCTTGGGGTCCTTGATGCCCTTGCCCTCCAAAAGGGTGGACTTGAAGCTGTTGATGAATTCGTGAGTGAGTTCCTTGTAGATGGGCCACACCTACTTCAGAAAATGCGCCAACACAATGCGGTATAAAACAAGCATAATGTCGTCTCACATCCCGAAGAAAGCCATCGTCTCCTTATGAGCAAAGCATGTAGAAGTTAAATCCATGTAGTCCATTCTAGAATAATTGTTGCATTACTCATTAGATCAAAAGGTGATGGAGGCAGGCGACTCGAGTATTCCATCATCAAAAGGTTCAAGAGTAGTAGGATCTCTGGTTCAACGCGTTTTCTACTTTTTCTGGTGTTTCATCATGACCCATGAAAATAGTATCACGACCGTGATCGAGAAGACATGAAGTTAGTTAGAAGAATTTCATGGCCCGTGAATTATTTCTCACGATTGTCAAAATAGTAGATCATAACTCAAGTATATAGAATCATGGTCGTGATTGTCGATGAAGTCCGCAGAAAATTTCATGGCATGTGAATTATCTATCATGTTCTTGAAAGTAAAATACTTCACCTGAGAAGAATGGACGTTGAGGTGTTCATGTCTTATGAGATGTGAATCACGCGCATGAAGATATCTCCAGAATCAAAAAAGAAGAAGACAAATTTTCGACGATGGTCGGTGGTTAGTGGTATTGGCTAGCAAAGGATAGTTGTGGCCATCCTTAGTCTAAAGTCCCGACAATATGCGAAGGAGATGAATGAGGGACCATAGAGAAATTTTGGAGAAGACATTACCTCACAATCGTATAAAAAGAGTTTCATGGGCGAATTCTACACGAGTCGACCTTGGGAATCTTGTTGATGCGACAAATATGTACACACTAAGAGCAAGTATACTAGCTGCGTAAGTAATATAATGATGAGGAGTGTCGATCCCACGAGTACTTAGTAGTATCGCACCCTAGACATAATCAAAACTGAGTGGGGTGACAAAATAATTGAATGAAGGATTTCTAAATAAAAAAGAAAATAAAAAAATAAAAAGATAATCACAAACAATGGGGTCAATGGAAATAAATTCAGACAGAGAAATAGGGTAGTACCTTATCCACCACCTTAACTAAGGATCTTCTAGACTTAAAGATAGAATGTAGCGACGATATAGTGAACAGAATCAGTCTAGTTTCGACTCACCAATGTCTCAGGCTTGAGTTGTCTATTATGCCCTAAGCATGCATAAACTAAACCTTTCGGTTTTAGTTTTGCTTGATCTCAGACATAACGCATTAAAGAGTTCCCAATATATCTAAGATCTCTGGCAATTTCTCCTAATTCATGGTTTTTATGCACAAGATAACCTGAATCCATTCTAAAGCAAGATAATGAGCATGAAAGATCCTTCCTCTTGGATAACACATCAATCATACAAGATCATCAAGCGTTAAAAAAAACATTAATAATAATGTGAATACTATTAGAATTGTTCCAAACAATGAAAACACTAGAAGAGATCCATAGTTAGGGTTCGACGTATACAACCCTAGATACAATTAATCCATCAAAGAGTATTACAAACATAGAAAATTAATCTCAAAGAAATATGAAGATAGAAACAACAATTGTCTTAGGTGTCTCTCGAATTCCCGTGCGAGATCGACAACATTTTGCATCTTCTCCATTATAGAACTAGTTCAAGCCTTCGTGATCCCCTCTCCAAAGACCCTTTGGTGTATTTATATCGATAACGACCAAGTCATTAGGATTTGGAGGGAGTACGTAACATATCTATGTGGCAGCGCGTTTATTCATATGTAAGTATGGTGTCACGATCGAAATAGAGGAAAAGTCATCATCATCACGATCGTGAATTGAGTTAACACCTTGAGGTTGATCACTTGATATGTGATAAGTCTCCGTCGCGGCCATAAGGAAATCCGTCACGCCTGTGAAGATGTTGATGTCTCGATGATTGCTTTCTATAGTTCCCGTTAGGTCACCCTTCATGCCCGTGAGATTTTTTGGTCGAATATGGGGTCTTCTATAACACTCATGAAGATGATGCCCACAGTCGTGAGGGAGGTGTTGCTAGTTGTGGCATTCTGTAGCGATTGTGAAGATCTCCTTCACAGTCGTTAATGTGTTGTTATACTCAAATTGTGCCGAAATGACCACCTTTTCCACTTAACATGAGAAATACTCGAAATTCAGTAGAACACAGACTCTTTATGTAATTTAGTGCTAAACGAACATGAAACATATGTGAAATTCGCAAAAATGACATGATAAATGATATGAAATGTATGACACTTTTTGCATGCATTAAACTCTCCCACACTTGAACACTTGCTCGTCCTCAAGCAAAAAAAAAAATCAAAGATTAAGCTAAGGAAATAAAATAAATCACTCATTACCCATATATAGCTAGCCAATACTTTCCTTTTTTCTATTCTTTTTTCAGTCTCCGCCATAGTATCTCACCATCTATCTAGTGATCCCTTCGCTGTCGATCTTCTAACAGTTAAACATATTTAACTCTTTCTCCTTTGGATCTATAAAAGTAAATTTGAAATCTATCTCATAATAGCATAAATGATGAGAACATAGGTATCACATGTTACCATGAATTTATATATTGCCAAATGATTTTTCAATAGTTATATCATCCAAATAGGGTTGCACAAGGAAGTCATTCTATTTGGCTTTCAGTTGATGACTCTCAGGCCAGATGGCCTCAGGGCACATGGTGATGAACACCCCTCGGGCTAACTTGCCCCAAAATCCCTAGGTTCTAAATTAGCGTTTCAAACAAAGTAATGACTCAGATATTCATGTGCTTCTCCATATTGCACACGATGCTCCATGCAGCAGGCTTTTGATTAGCGGACCCCAAACATGGTTTGTCTTAGGTCGCTAGACAAAAATCGCCTATAGATCTAATTGACCGAACACATCCTAGTTCGAGAGAACACATTCCTTCCTTCGTCACTACTTTTATGCTTATTTTTATAATCCACAAAATCTTTCAATTTTCTTCAAATATGCAAAAGCTCACTAGATAGTTAGCATTTTCAATAAAAATGCTACTTTAATCAAAATAACATGATGAAAATAAGCTGAAGGGAATTAGTAATCTAAGGGTCATAGGTAAGGAGTACGCCATAATGTCCTTGGCTAACATGGTAATCATGGTTGCGTCACAACATCCTCTCGATATGGACCTGGTGCGTGCGAACAAACTATTGTCGATGCGCCTGCCACAACATATCGTACTGCTATTGATGGAAGAATCGAAGATCGTCATAATGCTACTGTTGTTGGGCTTGGATGGCTATCAGACCGACTTGAAAAGATGAAAAATCAAATTATGAAGGCGACGGGGGTTAACTTCGAGGTACCTTGGGGAGGGTCGATCTCCATGTTTGTAGGTTGATGGTCTGACTTAGACTTTGACTCTATCTCCTCATTTTCGCTCTCAGCATATCGTGGTAGAATGGTGTGACACTCGGCTACACACAATGAGTTGTAGCAGGATCTAGTTTGCACAGTTGAAGACAATGAAGCAGCTTATCTCGGTCACTAGGAGCAACTCCATCCTGTTCTTGAAGATAAACACACATATGTCGTCCACTCTGTCAACTAGCCTCATCTTTGTCATTGTGTTCAGGTTTAGGAACTCGTGATATAGGCTTTCACTCCTATGGTCCTCTAGATTTAGGACACATCAGTTCATGATTGGGGTTATAAATTCCCTACAACAATTCGACCTAGTGCTTTTTCGCGAATCTCATCATGTGTCTGTTGGTTCAAAGGTTACACCCCATGTATTTTGATGATAGCAAAAGTATGTGATTAAAGTTGTTTAATCGAGTATCAAGTTGTGTAGCTTATAGGTTGAAAAGTAAATGAAAATGGAGATCTCAGACAGATCGGTCGACCGCTCCAGGGCAGCGGTCGACCGGTATGAAAAGAACAACAAGATGCAGCTCAGGTCGATACAGCGGTCGACCCGTCCGCCAAAGCAGTCGACCGCTCCATATCACATAACCAAAGTTCTCTGGAATGAGAAACAATTGACCGCTTCAGGACACTGGTCGACCGATCTGCCGCCAACAGATAATTTTCAGTCAGAGCGGTTGAACGCTCCAGGACACAGAACTAAAGTTGCTTCTGGACGAGGAACGGTCGATTGCTCCAGGGCAGCGATCGATCGGTGAAGCTGCCAACGACTAGTTTTTGTCAGAGCGATCGACCGCTAAAAAGGAGCGGTCGATCGGTGGCGAGCAAAACACTCCAACAACAATATTTTTGATGTCCTATCAAATGGAAAAAGGTGGATAATGACCATATTGAAGACATGAGCTATATAAGTCATTAGAAGGTTGAAACAGTAACAAAGTTGGAGATGCCAAATTGCATACTTCCAAGATCATCCAAAGAGAACTTAGAGCCTAAACTTGCAAATTTCTTCTCCCTCTCTCTAATTCCTAAAGTGAGATCATATTGTTGAGAGAGATTGAGTGAGAATCCTTGTTTGTAATATTGAGAGAAAGCTCATTGTGAAGAGAGGTGTGGTCTTGCCTCTAGCGCGGAGAAAAGACTAACGTTGTAAAAGGGTTCTTCTCCCTATTCGGAAAGAAGAGTTGATAGTGAAACTCTGAAGTTTTCAAGGCGTGAGAAGTCGGAGCGGGGACGTAGGCCAAGGAGTTAGGCTGAACCTCGTCAACAAATCTTCTTCTTGTGTTTGCATTTCCTTTCTCTTTCATTTTTTATCAATTTGCTTAGCGATAATCTACCTTGTGTTAATCGTGAAAAATATTTTTACACCAATTCCCCCCCCCCCCC
>LTAE01011018.1:0-15876 GCA_001647135.1 Pontederia paniculata
TGATTCTTCATGATGTGTATTACGTGTGCAGTGGTCGTCCATCCTTTAGCTCAGGTCGACCGCTGTACTGAACTTGTCTATGTCCTGTTACAGAAATCAGCTCAAACAAGTTCATTAGTACAGACTGAGTTCTCTTACAAATTTGTGATCATTCAAAACAATCTTGGGATCCTAGATTCAACAGAAGGGACATCTAGGATCTTCATGACCTCCCTCAGACTCTAAATGGACCGCGAGAGTCACCTCAAATGTAATTTCTTATTAGGAATACCAAATGAAAATTAATCTATGGAGATAACAAACAAGGTTCACATATGGGATCACTTTAATATTACATTTTCTCCTTATTTATAGCCTATTAAATTCTATACTTCTACATCAATGAAGAAATCTCAAATCCTATAGATAAACAAAAATCTAGCTAAATAAAAAATACAGTTCAAAACAAATATGCTACAAATCTAATTATAAATGGCAATATGAATTCAAGTCAAATTCTAACAAATCCTTTATGTGCTTTGAATTCCTCATTGTCGTACTCTTGCAACATACTCGGATAAGCATAATCTTCATGGCTCACTCGCCAGTGGATGCATTTCGTGACAGTCTCGCCTACATATTTAGATGAGCACAATTTACCTTACCATATGTAGATTTAGATAAGTGAAACATGTTTGTTCCACCTACAAATTTGGATAGACACAATTCACTTGGTACGTCTATCCGTGTGTGTGTGTGTGTGTAGTTCGATTGGTACCACACATTTTTTGGATTGGCACAACTTGTTTGGATCATCAATTGATTCATATGGATGTGGACAATTAGTTTGTCCACATATATAAATTAGCTCAACCTATCTAGCTTGCTCCCAACTTTAGATGAGTGCGGCTCGCTTGGCTCTCCTACAATTTCGTATAAGCACGTTCAACCGATATATTCATATGTATAAACCATCTTACATTGCCCACAAATTCAGATGGATAGATGTATCTTGATCGTCCACAAATTCAGATGGTAGACTCATGCGGCATGGCACTCGCCCAACACTTGCTTTGGTGCCCTGCCCACGTGTCGTTGGTATCTTTTTTGTGCGATTGTGCACGCCCATGTGTAGCCATTCTGCATAGCGGCACTCGCCCGTGCGATGACAGTGTCCTACCTGTGCGGCATTGTTGCACTCGCTCGAGTGGCTGTGCATGTCCATGTAGCAACAACGTCCTTCATGTGTGGTGTTGCACACCTCTGTCGAGCCAACATACACGACAATGCTCCAACATGCAGTGTGAAACACTACGTGCCACACGCCCATTTCGTTCTCACTAGGGAGGTAACTCGGCCTTGTGCAGTGGCGAAAGTCCATGGGACGATGATGTCCAACCTGTACAGTGAGGTACCCCAATGTTACACGCCCTTGCGGCAACGCATGCCCATGCCCATGTTGTGGACACACTGTGCTCATGCGGAGCTGCACACCCATGCAACACTCGTGTCGTGGTGGCGCCCTCCTTGTGTGGCATCACAAATTTGTCCTAGCAATGAGTTGTCATTAATGTGTTCTTTTGCCCAATGATGGAGGATCATCTATGAATTCAATGTTTTGACTGATAATCATCATTGAACATTGGCTCTAATAGAGAATAGTTTCTCAACTATAATATCAGTTTGTTTTGGAATGCCGGATAAGAGGAGAAATCACACACAAAAAAGAATACGAGAGAGTTAACGAGATTCACCCCAATACTAAGCTACATCCTCAGACATAAGCAAATATTCAATTCAAGATGGAGATTTATTAATAACTCATTTGTTCTCCAAATTTAATACAACATTCCATATTTAAAGACGCTTTCGCCCCAAAATCCTTTTGGGTCTATTTAGTTTCTAAGTGGAAATTTGTATTTTCGATAATATGTGTCCTATTTTCTAAGGACTATTGAATAGTTCTATTATGACACATTTTTTTATTTTTTTGTTAAGTGATTGTATATGTAAACTTTATATGGCTAAGAGGTGGTCAGAGTCATTGTAATTCACTATAAAATACTCTAATTAAATATTTATCGTCGTCCGAGGATGAAACACGATTAAAGGTGAACTTCGTAAAGTTCACATGTCTTCTTCTATGCATGATATCCTTTCCTATAGTCTGATATTTACAATAATTTATATAACTAAAAACTAGTTAGTTCAAGTACTAACAACATGAATTTATTAAAAAAAATGTAGATTGAACTTTAACAGTTCTTCTATTGAAGGATTAGTTGAGATTTTGCACACTGGTATTGAAAAATAAAAGAATAAAATGCATAGCAGCACAAAATTGTACTTACATATTTAACCTTGAAAATTGATATAATACTTATACTTTATCACATATGAATCAAATATAACGTGTATGCAGCAGAAAAGTTTGCGGCATATTTATTGAGCCTAAAAATGAAAAATGAACTCCAAAAAGATATATGAGAGTTATTTTCATTTTTTCAGGAACAGTCTATAGAATGTTAAGAATTAAAAAATATAATTATAGCCCCATATTTATATTATTTGTGGAACAATAATATTTTTAAGCAAAACTCCACCCGACATCGTACCTCGACGTTTAATTAAATAAAAGTTTATATATATATATATATATATATCATGATTTACTTCTTATAGATAATTTCTACTTTTTAAAATTATCGAAAAAAATGCTACTTTTGTAGATATATTACACATGCAATTAGTAAACTGCATACCACTTATTATATACACAACGCATCTCATTAAAAATAAAAAAACAACTCTTATCAACATTGAAATAGAGTTCAAGCTTGTACCTAAAAGAAAAAAGTTAAAGCTGCCATGATATCGTGAGGCAGTTCTTGCCTAGATATATAATCTTTGATTGTTGTAACACTTTTAAAATGCTTTATGCACAACAAAAAACTGGTTCTTGCGTTCAAATCGAAAAGAAAATACATTATATATGCACAAAGCATGTCGTTGTATACTGCACGGTGCTCATATCTCATAATTTTGATAAACAAACTATCAAAATTGCTCACGATTTTAGTAACATGCCCAACAAAGCACCTTTGTTATAGCAACAAAAGTCACTTGAAACATGACACGTTGGATATTAAATCCAAACATCACAGATTCACATGCAGACAGAAGATACAGTAAGATCCCATTGTCTTTTATAGAACATGTATACAGAGAAATCACGTACATACGAATAAAACATGCACCTGAGACCGTAGAACTAGAAAAATCATAGCCAAGCCCGATATATAACAAGATCTCAACATATATATATCCTCATCAATCTCAAAGATGTCATCTTCCCATGGATAAACACATAAAAAACTCTCCCCCTGTGCTATCCAGACTCATAGGTACAAAAGCTTTCAGGCCTAATAACGAAAAGAGCAAAAAACAGAGGATACTGGAGAAAGAAAGACAAAGGTAATGGAAAAAAGGAAAAAAAAATCACAGAAAACTGTACAACCAAATTATACAACATTTCCAACAAAAATCTCCATAAATCTTAATCATCCCTTTCTCAAGCATTTCAAGGTTCCAGCAGCACGGCGTGAAACTGGTAGTTTGACACCACCAAAATGCTGCACCTGCTACACTGGTATGACGTCGTTATTTGAAGTGTCTTCACATCTCAAAACTATCCCCTGAAGACTCGCTGGGAGGAGACATCTGGCCCATTGGCATCCAGTGGAGACTGGCTCAGAAGGAGGAACAATCATAAGTACGTTTTCGTGCCTCCGAACAACCCCCATCACACTAACAGTGCTGCCTTCTTTGATATACCTACAAGATATAAAGGCAGATGATGAGTTCATGGTGCCCATTTCAAGATTTATTTGCCTTTGAAAATTAAGTGATGATTCACAATGTTGATTTTTTATATTGAACAGTAAGGAAACAATAGGAAGTATAGTGCATCTCTTTCCTTATAATAAAGAAGTATTTCAGGAATTATCCTAAGTAAATAATAAGCTGCAAAATAACAAGGGCCACAATTTACCCTTCTCGCATGCGCATTACTCGATCATCGCTAGATAGATTCCTCTCAGTCAACCACCTGAGAAATTCTGGAGACATTTCCTTGTTGCTTGGGTTGACATCAGCCACAATTGAATCATCTACAAATGGCACCACCCGTGCACTGTAACCTGTCTTAACCAATGCTCTTAACCCGGATTGAAAATCAGAGATATAGAAGTCGACGACGTGCCTCTGTGGAAAACTAAAGAACTTTAACAAGGTGACTCAAAACAAATGCAGACAACTAGAATTGCTCTAAGAAAGGAAGACATGAATTCATTCCGACATTTAAAATTAATTGATAATGTGACATAGGACATGTAACTTGTAACTGCAAAGAATTAAACTATTCATGCTCTTTTTTTTTCCGTTCAAATATATACCTTAAGAGAATACTATACTTTACCTCAATGGTTCTAAGCCCCCAAGTGAAAAGGCGATGTTGGGGATTGGCAGCCTTGGAGTTCCATCCCCTGTATTCATATAAACTTGCTGATGTGTACACACATCTGGGCATCTTTTGGTAAGAGGACTCAAGGGGAACACTGCCACATGTAACAACCTATAAAATACTTAACAGTTAAAGAATGAGCCGAAAACAATGAATGAACTTAGATTAAAGAACAATTATATATTTATAATGACATCAGTCAAAAAGTAACAACAGTTTTAACAGTGACCTGCTATCCAGTGGTTTACATCTAACCTTGCATAAAACTACCAACAAACTCCATGAATGTTGTTAATAGAAACTATAGTCCTGCAAGGTTCCAACTTAATATTTAATTCCATAAAACTACCACACAGTAAAATGTTATTATTATATAATTCAGGGTGCTACTTGCATCAAACAACTTTTTTGTATGCAAGGAAAAATCATACAACGATTTATAACATATCATATGTAACCAAGAAAAAACAAACAAATATTTGGAACTACAAGTTAAAGTTGTTTACAACTCAAAACTTTAAATGAATAGAGTAGCAACGAGGGAAAAGGCCTTGGACTACTTTTGTGCATTAATTTGGTAAGCAGTACAAGTAGTGCACTGCCCCACATATTTCTCTTTAACTAAATGTAGAAAAATTAGAACCTTCTGCTACCAACTCACCTACCTGGATCAGTGGATTCTCCTGATTCAGTGGATTCGGCTTCATATGAAGCGTCATCATGAATGATTTAAGTTTTGAGAAAATTATATGCAAGGTTAGCTGATGCAAGAGCAGTGAATTCTTTTCACAGATAATTTAAATTCAGATTAAGTCATGATGGAAAAGATATCAATGCAAAATAGCTAGACAATAAACTAAAATATGGCAATACAATATAAACTAGAAAATAGATTGGATGCTACTAAAGAATAAATGCCAATTTAAAAAGAGAAGATCTGACAGCAACATTCAAAGTTCAATATGCTAAATACTACCACAGATATATGACTTGTGTATCAAGAATAATAACAAAATATGAAAAATGAAAGAAACAGTTTCGAGACTTACTCCAGTAACCTTCACATATTGGCCGTCTTTGGCAGTTCTGAGCTCAGCATCAGGATAGCGGGCAATAAACCTCATCACGGCTCTCCTTCCCAAGCAAGTATTCCAAAAACAAGCTGCAGCGACAATGACAAAGAAAGCAAAAACAACAATGAGAAGAATGGTATTGTGCACAGCTCCAGAATAAATCCACCAGCAATGAAACCTATCACAAACAGTAGAACAACAGTCCAAAGTATCTGGTTTCAGAAATGTACTCTTGAAAGGAAATTCTTCTCTCTGGCCGAGTTTAGTGACTGCTTGGTTTTGTGCAATAGAAAAGCTATGCATTTTGGCTGAAAGGGTAGACTCCAACGACCCAGATGCTTTCCGGGGGGCACCTGATGAATTCAGTGGTCCTGAAGAAAGGGGCCCTGATGTGATCAGCCCAGTAGCTGGGAGCACTGGAGGAAGTTGACCAGAATTTTGGCGAGAAATCGGAGTGACCCCTCCAGATTGAGGACCAGATGACTTCTTAGTTGAATCACCATGCCTGTTTAGAGGTCCAGAGTTGGACTTTTGTCTGTTTGAGCTTCCAGTACCAGAAATTCCTGTCGAGGAAACAGAACCTGATGAATAGCTTGAACGGCCACCAGAATTATGTGTGGGTCCAGAGACAGAAACAGAACCACCAAATGATCCAGTCCGCATAGGAGCATTTGAAATAGGACCAGACTTTCTTGACTTCGAATTATCTGTAGGAATATCAAACATCTTTCCAAGTTCTCCAGATCTTTTTATATCTCCACCAGTGTATGGCATGGCTACAGAGCTCATTGTTGGTGGCTTCTCCTTTGGCTGCTCAGGGCGGCCTGAAACATACAAGCCATTGCTGAGCTGATGAGATGGGAATCTGGAACCCATCAAGCTTAGAATAATCACTCCTTGGCTTGTTCTATGTTGCAAATTTGCTCTTATTTCAACTTGAAACTACCCCCGAGAAACAGTTGAGGGCACAAATGTGCCAGATTTTCCGTGTCCAAAGAAGTAAATATGAACAACGCAAGCCCCTCAAATCCTCCAGAAGCTTTCAGCGAAATCTGGTTAAAGAATAGGCAATTATAATAAGCTAAAGCAAGATATGAGTCAAAGAACACAAAACTTATACCACGATCAAAACTAGCTGACGACATGAAGTTTTCGGCAATAAGAATCATGAAAGTTTTTCAGAGAAGCTATTGATTCCCAGCTCTACCAATCCCTAAAAGATACTCAAAAATATGGTGCTATTACCAAAATACTCTGACAATATAAAAAATAATTGCTTAATCACACAAGAACGGGACTCCTAAAACATTTTCAGATTTACAATGACATAAATTATAATACTTATTACCAAGAAATGTCCTTTTTAAGCCCCCTCAGACTGACATCATGTTTGTACAAAGGATCAAACCAAAATGCACATGTTAAAAAAATATTCAATCAGACATAAAGTCCTTCAATATAATACATAAATTTAAGAACAGGAAAACTGAAAATTTCATATCCTTGGCCATTTTTATGTATTCAGTGAAAATGCATTCACTAATAAGGTAAAGGAAGAAAAAAGGCAAATTCAATTAGAAGTATGAAACCCAAAGTCCGGTTACTAAGAATACTAGTTCAACATTTTTCTTTCTTTCTTTGGAAAATTTGAAACATCATAAACTTTCTCACCCAATGGAAGCATGAACAAAAATAAACATACATAAACAAAATGAACCATTGGAAAAAAAATATTCATTTTGTGCCTCAATCTCACAGATCTTTGCTACTTTCCAATATCGAACTCTCGTCCCTGCAAAAACTGCAGATAGTAACAACATCAAAAGCACAAGAAGATCCTAAAAGACCAAGAATATTGGCATTCCATTTCATATCTCAGTACTCGTCTTCTCACCAGTCTAAAACATTACAAGTAGTAAGTTCGTGCATTTTCCAACGGAACTGAACTGAGAACAAGCAAAAAGGGACCTATTTTACTAGTACAACGTTTGAATATCACAAATTCCAAGTCTTCCGGTCCAGCCGGCAAGAGCTCCCAATCTCATATCTCACCCATGAGAAACCCTACAAGAACAGAAACGAATCGCACAAAAGTCTCACCTTTCTAACTTCATTCGATCCCAAGCTGTAAATGGAGAAGGAAGTAAACTTCCACTACAAATACCAGTGATCAAAGTTGTATAGATCTCAGGCACAAGCCTGAGACCCTAAACTCCATTGCAGTACATGTACATATGCAGGAAACATCAAAGAAAAAGCTGAGGAAACGGCAGTAAAAGAATGAACGAAGAGAGTTTAGACATACACGGATGATCCAACTCAAAGATTGCGCAGCAGATCAAGAAGGAGCAGATGAAATGGCCCTTAAGAACAGTGTAACGACGACTGCTCTCTGTTTCTCACTAAAAGCGCCAACCAGAGAGAGGAGAGAGAGAGGAGAGAGAGAGAGAGTTGAGTTGAGAAAAACATACCACCTCCCTCCAACCCATTTGATACTGTCCCTTCACCGAGTGACGATAATACCCCTCGTTCTTCCTTTTTGTTACAAGATTGACATTATGTGTTTTTTTCTGACAATTTATTTTTTTCATTTGGGTTTGTCTTCTTGCTCCTAACTTATTACTTTCTAAGTTTAATATCACCTATTTTTATTTAAAATTTATAAAAAAAGGAGAATGACAAGCATAAAATAAAAGAAAACCTGAAAATTTGACCAGATCCATCATAAAAAATTAATTTTTTTTAATATTTCGAGAAAAATAGAAAGTTCTTAAATTTAAAAAAGATTATCGGTGAAATCGAAGCCCTACTTAATCGTACATTATTTTCATATTTTAACTGTTTTTTAACTTATATAAAATAATTCAATTCACACAATTTTTAGTGTATTTAACGATGTTTAAACATACATATGTATAAATTATTAGTCAATGTTATCATAAATAATATATATATGGGTCCAAAAAAATCAAAAATTATTTTTTATTTTATTTGAAAAAATATCCATATAATTTTTTATTTATCTAAAAGTCATCCAATTCTCAATCGAACCATATATAAATAAAAATATATATAATATACTTTTTAACATAATACGTATAGTCCATATAAAAATACCAAATATATAACTACGATATATGTTATTTTGTTATACCTTTTCATATGCCAATCAAATGGTGCGCACCATAATTTGACACTATATATTTGTCATAAGGTTATCCATTCGTATATGATGTTTAATAATAATAATGTAGACCATCGAATGAGATCAGGCTAGCGATACTACAAGTTAAAATATTGTGTAAATAAGTATAATTTTCTTCTTCCGTTTAGTTGGGAGGTCTCCTTCAAACCCAAACTTGATTAGTTTGAGTGACAGGTTGACATAATAAGATTCATCAAATTGTTAATTGGTTGGTGAATCTTATATCACCATCTCATTCCTGTTCTGGACTTGTTCTTTAGCAAATATAAAATAAAAATAATGGCCTCATTAATTCATTAGCATTGTACAGCTTGTACCAATGAGAAATCTATAATCCTCGAAATTATATTTTTTTTCTTGAATTGGTTTGAATTAATTGGGAAATGTTTATTGTAACACCCCCAATTTCATTCAAGATATTGTTCGCTTTGGGCCCATATGGCCCGCACGAATTTAAAACGCGTCTTTAATGGATCGGGAGTGTTACAAAAGGTATCAGAGCCAATCTCGCGTGCTCACTTGAACCATGTGGATCGACTCAACGAGGACGTTGATTCCCGAAGGGGAAAATATTATAAGGCCCTAGGATGATGATGAGAATGAAAGTTAGTCCCACATGGACAAAACACAGAGGTGGTCATGAGCTTATATGTAGCATCCTCCCTTACCATTCAAGACGCGTTTTAAATTCGTGCGAGCCATATGAGTCCAAAGCGAACAATATCTTGAATGGAATCGGGGGTGTTACATTTATAGTCTCATAAGATTCTTTTCTAGATGATAATCTATTAACATAAAAATCACAAGATTTATTACATAAAATGAAAAAAAAAATTAAATCATCTTAAAACTTTCTCCTAACCAAGTGTTACAATTCACTAAAAAAATATCAATAAAATTATACTATACGCCGTTGTGAGTGGTAAAAAAAATAGGAGGATAACATTTATATTTTTGGAGTATCCATTCGGGACCTGTCTAGAATTATTAGTATCTGATTAATTTAAAGTCGAGGTAAAAAACTCATTTCTAACCAAATTAACTATTTCAGAGTTCAAACTCAAGTCTACTAGCTCTCACTATTTCAATTCAAGGCATATTCCTACTAACTTGATTGATAACATTTATATTTTAATTGGATAGAATGGAGGTGTATTATTTTGGACTAAAATACGAATACTTTTAGTAATAAAGATATGCATATTTACTGATGATTATTAGTTTCAAAATGTTACGGACACTTGGCAGCAAAAAAACATTCGGCAGCTCCATCACATGCATTAAATTAAGATAAAAAAATTGACTTTTTAGTGCTACTCATATTTGTCAAAATAATTCTCAAAACTGATAACAAATGCAAAAAATGAAAATATTTTTCCCTCGTACTTGTGAAAAAATCACAATTATCTCAAAAAATGCTAAGAATTACATTTTTTTAGTGAGGATTATTGTCGATAACTTCGGCTTATAAACATCGAATAGGAGAATTTATGGGTTGTTTTGCAAGCGGCTTTATCTTTGAAGTAGTACTTATAAATTTGTGGGTTAAATTAATGTCAACTCAAAAAGTTTATACCCATAAAAAATCTAATGATGAACTTTGATTTAAGTATTCTGAAAATATCATTAAAGATGTCATTACTTTTTAATTAAGATGCAGCGTTGATCTTCGATCCAATTAATGATGCATGGAGTTTCTTTTTTGTAAAAATACAGAGGAGACTAATAGGTAATTATAATCAATATCATGCAAAAAGGGGCCCCGTCTACAAGTGCTTTATATATAAGACAATAAATACAATACATAAATACATAACAAATGTTATTGTGGATTTTATTTTGATGATTTATTTCTAATGAATTATTATATGATACCAATTAATTAGCATTTTGGTTTGTGTTTGGATAATACTGTGCCGAAAGCTCAGAGGGGTGTTTTGGAGAATTCAGGTGCTCCGGCTCCCACAGAGATAACGATGCGCTAACCGAGACTTTGTCGGAGGAGGCGGTGCAATTAATCCCCCAACTTAATAATATATATAATACAACTATTAAGATATATATATTAATAATTATTACAATTCCAGCGAATAATTTTAAAAAAATAAATGTAAAATGTTACAATAATATTTTTTCTCATTATTTTAAAAACATAGAGCTTTTAACAACGATTCCGGAATTTAGACTTATGGTTATTTCCTTGCCTCAAACATGCTAGTCAGTTGAAATTTTAAAACTTTTAATTTTGGTTGTTTTTTTAATATTTAATTACTGGGAGGCGAAATGGCCCTTGCATTAAAAGCTATAATGGATCATTTTCTATTTTTATATTTGAGTCGTGCTCTCGTAGGGGCTTCCTCTTTAAAAAAACTAAACAAAACGTCATTAATAATTTAATTCTCTATCTAACTCGTCATTTAAATAATTAGTATATATATGCCCGCTGTCTCAAAACGGCAATATAGAGAGAAAGATACGGTGATCTCATATACGATTTCATGTTTGACGATGTTCTCGTTTTACATCGTCAAACTTAATATTTTGTCATAATATATATATATATATATATATATATAGCTAAAAAATAATTGTAGTAATTTTTCATTATAAATTATGTTTTAAGATAAGACTTTGTTTTGTAATATTAATAATTATTTAATAACTAATGATTAGATATTAGCGAATATCAGATAATATTTTAACTAGTAAATTTAATAAAAGGAAAATGATAATTATGATAGTTTTATTTAGTAATTTAATAAATTATTAAATTAATTAATAATTATAAAATAATATAAGTAGACATGAATATATAATTTGCATACAAGAGATATTTTCTTATAAAATAATAATTACTTATTTATTGTTTTTTCAAAGACATCATTAATTTATTCATTATCATTTAAAATAATATTAATTTATTTTTAATTAATTTAAAGGGAATGAATAAAAAACTTATTACGCTGATAAAAAAATAGAAAAGTAAAATATCAAAAACATACAAGATTTGGAATATGATATTTTAACATTAATATTAATTTAATTAAAAAAAATAAAAGTATATACTAATAATAAATGTCCATATGGGAAATTGACCGTTTTCTTGGTGGAAAGAAAAATAAAAGAAAACATACATTCATTCTCAAAGCTCTAATAGAACTTTCAGTTTGAACTAATTAATCACAAGATTAGAGCTGACCAGAAGTACATCATTAGGTGGATGATCCAATTCCAACTTTTCTGCGTCTCCATTAACTTTCAATTTTCCCATGCAAAAAAACGTATGTGATCGACAGTGACTCTCTGGTTGGATCCAATGCAGACAATCACAATAACAACAACATAAAATTGAAATAAATGCATCGGGTTCTCATGTCCATTTTTTTATTTCTTCCCCGTGACATCTCCATGCATGTGTTTGGTAAACGAT
Organism: Pontederia paniculata; assembly: GCA_001647135.1. Lineage (NCBI taxonomy): Eukaryota > Viridiplantae > Streptophyta > Magnoliopsida > Commelinales > Pontederiaceae > Pontederia > Pontederia paniculata. The sequence goes on from LTAE01011018.1 coordinate 12,210, forward strand.
GGCGATATATAATCCGATGCATAATTAGTAGACGGGATAAAAAGGATTACTAATTTCTCATTTGCATGCATAAAATAGAAAAATATAATAATAAAAAATAATTAATTAAAATTTAAAATTCTTTTACATAATGACAAATACGAAAAACGAATGTGGGATGGAGCGATAAGACACTCATCGTTTAAAGAGATTTTAAAAAAAATTGTTAAAAAAATTATCTATTATTATAATCAGATGTTCGATCTGATACGATATAAATTAGTCGAGACTAACAATCTCGAATATTATAAAAATAATAAAAAAATACAAAAAGATTTCGTAATTCACTTTTCATATATGAGTTTCAAAACATAATTGCGAACTTGTATTAAAAAACATGATCTTCATTCTTCCACGAAAAGTAAATATTACAAAATACAAGTCATTGAAGGCTGCAATGATATTAATTATATTTTAATCGAAAGCAGTAGTAAGTAATTACATAGATTGAAAGTGATGTTATGAATTGATGTTGACCACTAAGAATTTGTTGTCAAATGCATGTGGAATAATTAAAAGACGAATGAAATAAAATAAGATGTATTGCCGACACCTTAATTTGCGAATAAAAAAACAAAATTAATTGTGACGAGTGGATTTATCTTACTCCTTTGTTTTTGCTGACGACTAATGAGCTTCTTTTAGTACGTATTAACAAGGAGGAAGCGAAAAGAGAGCAATAAGAGTTGCTGAACCAATAAAAAAGAATATGTATGTTCAAAGTCTGCATTACTTAGTAAGTTGATTTTAATAAATAAAAAATCGTACATATAAATTATTAGGATAATAACCTATAAGTTTCTCTCGGTTGTTGACTTATTTTTTTAATCAACTATCTTACTCTTTTAACTAATAAATTATCATTTGATGAGAAAAATAGTTAAATGGTAATTTATTAGTAATATTCAATTGGATTATATGAAAGTAAATTAAATATTACTAATGAATCTAGTTTGCTCCGTTTTTTAGTTAATGTTGTTAAACAATTAAAATTAAAGATATATGAATGTAAAAGTATTTGATTAATATTATTTGATAATTAGTACTTTTAAAATAAAAGAGACTCAATACATTTTTTTCTCTTATCTATTCACTACATATTTGTTATGTAATTTTTAATATTCAAATTCGAAATAGAATATATAACTGTTAATTAAGCCAAACGATGTATTTTTTGCACCATAAATTACTAATACTATAACGCAAAAAGATACGATTATGAATTAATATAAATATGTTATTTTTCAAATGGAATGACGAAATATGTCTTTTTTAAGGACAAACATTAAAAGATGTCAGCTTTTTTTATAAAAAAATAGAGGGTAAATTAAGTAAAGAGGAGTAGCGGTGGAATAATTAAAATTAAATATATATGAATGTAAAAGTTATTCGATCATTATGATTTGATAATGAATATTTCTAAAATAAAGTAGACTATTTTTCACTTATCTGTTCACTACATATTTTCTATGTTTTAAAAGACGTCAGATTTTTTATAAAAAAGTAGAGGGTAAAATAATTTTAAAGAGGAGTGGCAACACTTTTAACATATTTTATGGTGGAACAATTAAATATAAGTATTTTCGTAGCTTCATTGGATTTTATAATTAAAAAATTAATCAAATTGCAATTAAAGATATATACAATTAAAAGAGTTAACATGGGATGGATATAATTGACTTGCAAATTTTTTTCTTTGCAAGTTTTTACGTCGTCGTCGTAATAAATGGACTGGGCCTAACTTTTATGACATATGGCCCAATATGTTTCACAATTTGAGACGAAATGAAAAAAATAATAAAAAATTCCGTTGCCGGGACTCGAACCCGGGTCTCTCGGGTGAGAGCCGAGTATCCTAACCAACTAGACTACAACGGATTTGAGATTCGACTAACATATTTTATATTTTAGATCATTTTCAAAAGTTCCTCGTTTCACTTTGTCTTTGTTATAAAAAGATAATGGAAACAAAGTACCACAAAACATTATTCTGAGCCTTTTTTTTAGTTTAGATTCCACCCTTCTAACATTTCATATATGCACTTAGAAGTTTGTGACTAAAGATTACGGGTGTGTATACGAAATCTTTGTGATTGATTTTTTTTTTATAAAACATCACTTGATTTAACACAAATAAGTCTTTGGTGAATACATTTTTAATTAATTTTCTTCAATAATTTTATATAAACTAATTATCTTTTATTATCAGGTTGTGTTTGGGACATCTTCAAAATTTTCAGAAAATATCAACCACAACATTGTGAGTCATTGAAAAGTGAACTTACTTATAAAGAAAGCAAAAGAAATAGCTATCTTTCACTAAAATTTTGAACGAAAGCAGTAAAAAAATTCATCACTTTCATATTAATAGAAAGCAAGTCATGCTCTTTCAAGAAGCACATGAGAAAAGCTCTCTCTGTTTGATTGTATTTTTTTTTAATTTGCTTTCTAGAAGATGGATGTTTGGTAAAAAAAAATAACATTCGTTTCTTTACAAATTCTATAGACCAAAGATATTGTCTACTTTGTTAAAAAGTCAATAACTCTTGTTAAAAAATTTCTTTACCTAAAAACACATAAGTTGGAAATTAATGATTCATTCTTGTCTAGTTGAAATTTGAGTACACTTATGACACTATGAACAATTTGTTTATGATTTGAACCATTGTTTGATCATTCACTTTGAAATATCAATATAGTAATTATGTTCACTTGATCTAAAGAATAAGAATATTTTGAAAATGTTTATCATTGTAAGATATTCCTAAACATACTTTTGAACATAATGATAAGCACATTAATATAGTTTGCTTATGAACTTTTTAATTATCATATAAGCCTTAAGGGTATGAATTGATATGTTTATAACTTATTACACTATAAGGCATATTAGTGTGCATGCACTTTATGATCATTGATAAATTTTATTTACATATCACTTTGATCATATTGGTGTGATTTGGAATGAAATGCATAAGAATTATTTATGATAGTCACATTTTACACTTATGCATGTGGTTAAGAAAAAGCATATTTGGTATGGATTATATTTGCTAAGTTTGACACGTAAACTACTTGACTTGTTGTTTGACATGTTATCACCATAGTCAAAATTTCTTACATGTCTTGCAATAAAATATTTGGGCATAATAAATAGTATGAAATTGTTGTCTCAAGGTTTTATGCAAAATTTTGATTATATTAAATTTCTTGAGTTTTATGTTTTGCCCATAGATGTTAAACTTTTATATTCATTCCTCATGAATCATACATGAGTTTAGGGGGAGCAAACCTCTTATCATAATTCTTTTTATGACAAAACTAGAGAGAAGATGTATAAATTAAACATGAGTGTAAAAAGTCATATATAAGATTATATAAGAAAGGGGGAGAAGTAATGAGAAAAAATAAGTAGAGAAGATGATGAGCTATAAAAGTCATACATGCTTAGAAAAGAAGTGAAAACATGAAGAGCATGTGATTTAGAAAAATCAAACATTGTCGATCATAAAGACTAGCTTGAAAATTCATTATATGAGACAAAAAGGGAGATATTATGAAAAGATATGAACCTAATTGCTATGATCTTAAAAGAAGAAAAGTGATAGGTGTATGCATATTTATACCT
>LTAE01011019.1:0-12900 GCA_001647135.1 Pontederia paniculata
TACACCAATTCACCCTCCCCCCTCTTGGTGCCATCCAGATCCTACAGCTCCCATCGTGCACTCACGATGTAGCACTTAGCCCCTCACGACTTTCTAATGTGTCACACCTAATGAAGGTCATGTCCCCATATATACTCAGCATCTCTCTCGTGACTTGTGCATGTGGGACTAATCCAATGCATGACTCTTGTATCCTTTTCTCCTTAAGGGACTCAACGTCCTCGTTGAGTGATCTCCCACCATGACACAGAGGTCCACACAGCGTGACGCGTTAGAAAGTCGTGAGGGGCTAAGTGCTACATCATGAGTGCACGATGGGAGCCACCTCTAGAACCCAGAGCGCACAATATCATGCCTTGATCAAGAGTCCCTAAGGGGAATATGCCGATGTGCCACTCTGATACAAGTGTGACACATTTTGGCAAAACCGTGCGGGCTAAGGCCCAGAGCGGACAATATCACGTCTTGATCAGGAGTGTTACATATGATATCAGAGCTACTCCGCGTGGACCTCTGTGTCATGGTGAGAGATCACTCAATGAGGACGTTGAGTCCCTTAAGGGGGAAAGGATGCAAGAGACATGCCTTGGATTAGTCCCACATGCACAAGTCACGGGAGAGAAGCTGAGTACATATGGAGATATGACATTCATTAGGTATGACACGTTTCAGTAAAATCGTGTTGGCTAAGGCCCAGAGCGGACAATATCACACCTTGATCAGGGGTGTTACAAAACTTATCTCCACAAGCTGCAATCGACTCTAGGAGATGCCTCGATGTAAAACTTTTCTCCTTAGGTTCCAGCAACCATACCAATAGAAGATCAAGAGAATCATGCTAAAATGCGTTCTAGGTTTGAAAAATAGTAAATAATAGTTAGCGAATTGCAAGATGTATAGAAGACATAAAGAAAAAAATGCAACATAGAGGACCAAATCAGAGATAAAAGCATAATTCCACACATAGAAAACATGTCCAAATTCCATGTCATCAAAATACTAATGGAGAACGTTAATTCTTAATACGAGTTTTATCGAAGTATTGGACTTAAGACCTTTAAATTAGATGTGCTACTAATACTCCTAAAAATTTAGACATTAGAAAAAATATCATCATTAGATCTATATGCTTAATATTTTTCCTTGCATATGAGCCGCTAATAATTTTCGTCTAACTCAAAGCTCCAATTAAAGGAAGAAATTATTATTTTTTAAATAAGAACAATGTCAAAATTTCATGACCTCTTACTTTGTTACCATGTTAAATTAGATATACTACCAACAAATCTTAAAAAATTAAGCAGAAATAAAGATCAACTTCATTATATTTATCCACTTAACACTTAACAAAATATTGAAAAAAAAACTTAAAAGTGTTTAATAGATAGTAAAGAATAAAATAAGACTTTATTTTACTTTATTTCATCACATACTCATAAAAATAAAAGACAAAGTTGGTATTTTAAAAAATCATTATGGTGCGAAAAACTGATTTTCTTAAAAAAATACTATTCTATCCTAAAAGTAGAATAGTATTTTTATCCTTCGTATAACAATACTTCAATAAAATGATATCTAAAAGTTTCACTTCTTCATTTCAAACTAGAGTTCAATGAACCACTTAGTACAAACACAAGATTAACATAAAAAATATGAAAAAATGTAATAAATTTGCATAAATATGATTGTGATTATTAAGAAATGTCCTAATGATTACAGTGTAGTGGCACAAAACTTTACTTATAGACTCAAATGTCTGAAATTGTTTGTAGGATTTCTCAATTTTTGTTTTTCTATGTTTGACGAATGGGGCTCTAGTAATGGGAGAAAATAAATTCGATAGGACAGAAATCTACGGACAGTAGCATAAACTAATTATTATGCATATCAATAACTAAATTGATTAGCTACAATATAAAGCCCATTAATGTTTATTTGAGACATAAGCAAATAGTATAAGCACTAGTTGTTTTAACCTTAGTACCCCTCCACTATAACGCTTTTTCTCATTTAATTCTGAACTGTAAATTTATAAAATTTAATTTCAAACTTATCATGATTTGCCACTCAACATCAGATTCCACAAAAAAAGTTATTAACTGATTTTTTTAATAATTATAAAATATTTTTTCTCAGCCCTTTAATATAATAAAAATATTCAAAAATAAAAAGCATAAGCATGATTCTTTTATTGTTAATTAGAAATAAGAAGCAAGATTATTTTAAAATTCTGTATACGTAAGATGTTAAGATTTTCAAATGCGCATATTTAATATGAAACGTAGTTGACGATGACACATTAATTAATTAAATCTAGGTCCCCTCGTCTAGCCAATTAAACCACTAGAATGTGACATCACAATAAAATAATTTAAAAGAATAAGAAAGGGAAATTAGTTATTAAAAATATATAAAATAATGTGGGCAATTACATATTAGAGGGAAAATAAAATACAGAAAAAATCTAATATCATATCGATCAATTAAATATTATGTAATTTGTTTCCACTTAGAATTAACTATGTATTTCCATATCAATTGATGAACTAGAATAGTCATTGAATTGTGTTTGATTTGATGTAAATGGCAATTTGGAAAATAAGTGAGCTTAATTTAAAATTTTGTGATGGATTGTGTTTAAAGATATTTATTTATTATTTTAATAAATAAAAGTAAAATTCTCAAAAGTAATTTTTTGTGTTTGGTTGAAGCTTGAAATATAATGTAAGTAATCATAATAAACTATCTTTTACATTATTAAACAAATATTAATTGATAATGTGATGTCTCTTTGGTATTATATTTTTTTTAATTTATAATAAATTCCTTATATACTTTGTACTACATTAATGTATATTTTCTATAAATATATTTTTTAAAACTTTATTATCATGTTATCAGCTTAGATTATTTTTAATTTAACAGCTTACTTATTTCTATTTGCTATATCTATATTTTTTATTTCTTATCTTTCATATTGTATATTACTTTTTATTTTAATATGTTTGTATTTACATTAAGTTTCCATTTTCTATTAACTTACTATCTTCAGTATTGGTATATACTAAAAAATATGTGGCGATTTGTATTTTATTATTATTCTATTTCTAATTTAATTTGCAAATGTAGTTGATTATGTAATGTTGTAACAATTTCTTTTGCTTTAGTATTTTCGCTATCATTTCTCACATTTTTAATAACTATGAGTTATTCATTATTTAAGTTTTAATAATTTATTATTTATTTTAAGTGCTATTTAAATTTTCTTTCTATTTTTATTTTACTTCTTTTTAAACTTTAAATGGTTAATTTTTGCATAAATCTATTTTGTTCTTTTCTTTTTTGAAAAATTAACATTTTACTATATATGTCTTTTTCCTTTTTTTTTCTTTCTTAATTTTTATGTTTTCCCATCTAAATAAATGCTTGAAATCACGTTGGATGCAGCAGCCGGTAACCAAACATGATTTTTTACTTTTTGTAGTGGCACTTGCTGGTACGGCAATCTACAGCAGAAAAAAAATACCACTACATCAACAACCAGTGACGGACCCAGGAAGAAAAGATAGGGGGGGGCAAAATATATAACAATAAATTAAAAAAATATGGGAGAAACTTGGATTTGAACCCTAGACCTCTAGTTGCCTGTCAAAAACATCTATCCACCATGTCAGTTAGCTAATAGTGATCATTTGTTAGTATTTAATTTATTTATTGACTATAACTACTAGTATATATGTATATATATACTTTATATACTTAAAAGTTGGGGGGGGGGGGAGGGGGGGGGGGGCGTGGCCCCCCAAGTATATGTGGGTCCGCCCCTGTCAACAACAGGACAAAATTATCTTTCTTTTGCGGATTATTACTCTTACCTTAAGTTATAAATTATGCTTTTACTATTCTTAAATTATAAAAATAGTCACTCACTTCCTATAAGTTATTTTGTTTCTAACTTTTATATATTATATCATCGTCAGTTTTCTGTCACTTATATATTCTTCATTTATCTACTTACAATTTTACCCGTTATAAATGTTTTAAAAAATAAAATTCTTAAAGTTTATTGAGATAAGAATAATAAAATAACTAAAAATGCAAAGGTTACTAGTTAATTTTATTTATTTTATATTTTAAAATTATCGAAAAGATTAAAAATATAATTGAATAATTTAAAAAAAAAAGTAAAGTTAAGATGTTTTTGAGTAAAATGAAAATTTGTTAATGGTTTAGATGAGGCAAATGAATATTTCAATAGCTTAATAATAAGTTCAAAAATAACTCTAATTAATTATAAAAATAGCACAATAAAGATAAGAATATTCATAACTCCTGGAATTGTAATAGTTTGTTTACAAATTATTATATATGAGCTTTTGATAAGATAAATCATAACTATAAACAGACCCTAAAAATAGAAGGGATTAAGAGCATGTGGAATAGTTTTCGCTCCACAAGTATGATATGTCGTGCTCCGTCAACCCGCATTTTTTGAAGAGGTTGCGACAAAATTGGTTCTACCAAATTGGTTTAAAAATTGGTTTTTTCTTCACCGACTGACGTCTTAAATGGGTTTAGGGCAGATGAGTTTACCTTTTCTTTCCCTCTTACCCTCTTTCCCTATTTCTCTCTTTCTCTTGGAATTATAAAAGTTAGTTATTAAATATTATGTATGAGCTTTTGATAAGATGAAAAATCATAACTATAAACTAACCCTAAAAATAAAAGGGATTAAGGAGCATGTGGAGTAGTTTTTACTCCACAAGTATGATCTGTAGTACTCCGTCAACCCACATTTTTGAAGGGTAGGTACAAAATCAGTTCTACCAAATTGGTTTACAAATTGGTTTTTCTTTCTCCACCGACTTGACGTCTTAAAAGGGTTTAGGGCAGATGGGTATCCCTTTTCTTCCCTTCTTTCTCTCTCTTTGCCCTCGACGATGTCGCCGCCTACACCGACCAGAATAAAGGCAGCAATTGTTCGCAATGAAGGCGGCGACGTCGTTCTCTTGTCATCGTCTGCTCGTTGGTGATGCAATGGTGATGAGGGTGAAGAGAGAGAAAGAGGGGAAGAGAAGGAGAAACTTGTCGGCCCTAAATCCTTTTAAGACGTCAAGCTAGTGGAGAAAAAAACTAACTTTTAAACCAAATTGGTAGAACCAATTTTGTCCCTACCCCTTCAAAAATGCGAGTTGATGGAGAATCTGCGATGCTCCATACTTGTGGAGCAAAAATTACTCCGCAAACTCCATAATCACTTTCGGGTATTTAAATGTTAGAGTTTATGATTATATTATCAATGAATTATAAATTAATTAAAATGATAGATTTGCTTTCTTAATAGGTTGTCTTCATCCTATGATTGTGATTTTTTTTATGGTTGGATCCAATCGTAGAAGATCAACACAAAGTTATTCTAATAGAATTGCTTAATGCTAGTGAAACACTGAAAACACAAAGACATAAAAAGGACAAAAAAGTAGGATCATTTTTGTACAATTACTTAAGAAGGTTGCACTATGCGAGGATGTAATTTGAAGACTCAAAAGAGAAAAAAATATTGTATTATTGTTGGAATGATCTTATCTTTTGTCTTATATGAGGATGTAGGGCACAAAAGATGAATCCACAAACCATGAATGATGAGCAACTAGATAAATAAACAAAGATAGTTCAATGGATACAAAGAGAATGAAATTGCATCAATATATAGATAGCCAAAATCTTTGAAAATCTAATAGGAAAACGAAGATTTCGAAGAGCAGTCGGTCATCCAAGCAGTTGCGAGTGGCAGAGATCAAAGCATTAAAAAAGAAGAAAAAAAGAATAGACCAGAATAAAAGCAGCAATTGCGGGCGATGTAGGCGACAACATCATTTGCTCGTCGTTGTCCACTCGTCGAAGATGCAAAGGTGCGACAATGTTGAGGGTGAAGAGAGAGAAAAAAGGAAACTCATCAGCCTAAACCCTTTTAAGACCTCAAATCAGTGAAGGGACCATTTTTAAATTGATTTGGTAGAACCGATTTTGTCCCTACCTTTTCAAAGATGCGGTTTGATGGAGCATCATAGATCTTCATACGTGTGGAGCAAAAAATGCTCTACATGCTCCTTAATCCCTACCCGAAAATCAAGACATCCCCAAAATTGCCTTCCTAGACTATTAGTTGTCCATGTTGTGTTTAACATTGTATTTTCTTTGCACGCACAAAATGGAGTGTTATCGCTATATGAATGGTGAGGAAACCAAGACATAGAAGACGACATTTAATGTGTGCAATGTCCTTTAACACAACAATCAATGGTCTATCCACCCAATATCAAAAAGAAAAAAGTTTAAAGTCACCAGTATAGACTTCATGTTAGCTACAAATTAAAGGGTAACGATAGAGAGAATAAATTTAGTTGGCATTTTAAATAGTAATCCTAAAAAGAATTTATCACTCTTTTATTGTATTTAGAAACAAAAAAATGAAAATAAATTTGTAAGAACTTATATGAAACTTTCTTATTAAAATGTTTTGACTTAATTAATTCTTTGACTACAAAAACACATTTGCATCTTCGATGTGCTTCTTAAAACTTTGATCACATATCTCATAGCCATAACAGCTTTAAAAATTTATTACTCCATAAATGACCAACATATCTAATATTATCAATTGAGCAAGAATTTTATATGATAGGATTCATTTTGGAAATCACTAGTAACCTAAGAAAAATTACAACACTCAACTAATGAATGTGTCAAACACTTATGACTTCAAGCAAAACTAATCTGAAAAAAGTGAAAGGTAGGAACTCCATAAAAGATCACACTTTTCTTGATCTAACAACAAGAAGAAAAAGAATAAATTCAAATAGAAAAATCTTTTAACATTAGAACAACGAAGGAAACAACCTCTGTGCCAACTAAAATTCACAATTGTTTTCACATAAAAAAATCAAATATCTTGTAGCATCAAAAGGAAAGCAATAAACTAAGAAAAGTCACTTCTTTACCACAAAAAGGCACAGATCGAAATGTCTTTGAGTCGTCATCCGTCTGCGAGTTGGCGTCCAAGGGGTCCTCGTGCACATGATTAGCCCGCATCTCAGGGGCATCTTGATGCAGTCGTCTGCTCACACATGATTAATCATCATCCAAGCAGTTGCAAGTGGAAGAGATTGAAGCATAAAAAAAAGAAAATGGCACATATCAAAGCATTAAAAAAAGGAATAAACCAGAATGAAAGTAGCAGTTGTGGGCGGTGAAGACGGTGATGTTGTCCGCTTGTCGTCGTTTGCTCGTCGACGACATAGAGGTGCGACAACCTCAAGGGCGAAGAGAGAGAATGAGGGGAAGAAAAGGGGAAACACATCAATAGTAAATCCTTCCAAACCGGTTTGGTAGAACCAATTTTGTTCCTACCCCTTCAAAAACGCGGGTTGATGGAACACCTCATATTTGAAGATCGTCGGTGCTCCACATATCTAAAATGCTCCATACATGTGGAGCAAAAACTGCTCCACAAGCTCCTTAATCCTGATTCAAAATGCTACAGGAATACAAAAGAAACCGTAATTATAAAAAATAGAAAAAAAATGGAGGTGCTCCCTAGTTAAGTAGGGAGCACCATGTTACCTATCTTCTCAATCGTATGATACTAAATTTATGGGCTTATAAAATGAACCTAACAAACATATTTTCTTCGTAGGAAGAGATAATGTAAAGTCTTTCATTGCATTTGGGTTCATATATCAAGATTTTATTGTACGCCCCACGACTAATAGCCAATCCAACTTTACTCAATTATTTTTTAAGTTGATGTTTTTTATAAGTTGAATTATTCAAATTTCATGTTATCAATCAAGCCTCCTATCTGCAACTCAAATAATTTTAGGACGATAATCATATTTTTAATTTAATTGTTGTAAACAAAAGCCCTAACTCGAATGATATAAAATTATTAATAAAATAGAATAATAAGCTTGACTTGAAATTTATAAAGTATTCATGTTACTTAAATTTTGTAAATATTAATTCAATATAAACTATATTTTGTACAATTTACTTAGGTATGCACAACCTTTTTGTAAATAGCATTCGCCCCATCCATGTCATCCATATGGTTAGATAACATACTTGCTAGTGCGTTATGATTCAACGAAAAATCGTAACAACGAGGCTTGAGGCTTACCTTTATGCATAATGCATCCAAAACCTTTATATTAATGAAGAAATATTGTCACGCGCAACCCAAATTAAGAAAAAGGAAAATAAAAAATAAAATTAAGGAGATAAGATATAAACTAATGTAGAATTATAATTAAAAAAATTAAGTATTTGAGTCATAATCATATTATTAACTTGGTATTTTTCTTAATCAAATGAAAGTCTTAATCTTATCCAAATTAACTCTCAAGGACTAATAATCACATGCAAACTTATTCTTAAGTCCTAATTATATACAAGTTCATTCTTAAAATATCTTAATCCTATATAAACTTATCACTAAAGAGTCTTAATCCTATTCAAACTTATCTCTAAATAATCTTAATCATGTTCAAGCTTATCCTTAAGAATTATTATTTGATTTAAATTCTATCTAGAAGATTTTTTATATATAAATAAGACTCAAACCTCTCCTTTTTTTAAAATCTCTTGTATTTCTTTCCTTCATACTTCTCATCGTGATGAGGATTTAAAGTTGGGCAAGAAGGCTAAATGAAAACTCAGAGGAGGTAATATGTTTAAGAAGGAGAGATTCATGTGTTAAGTTGCATTCATTTTTAATATGAATTTTTAATATATTAAGGCATGCTAAGTAGGGGTGTTCATCGGGTCAGATCGATCCGATGAACCCGACGATCCGAACCGATCCAAATCTCAATTGGGTCGGATTGAATCGTTGGTCGTGTCGAACCCGAACCGACCATATCACCAACCGATCGGGTACGAATTTTAATTTTTTGAACCCGATCAACCCGACCCAACCCAACAATCCAAATTTTTATAATTTTTTATTAAATACAAATTAATTTATTCTTAATAAGAATTTTATATTACTTTAAAATTAAAATATATTAAAAATTTATACTTTACATCCTTTAAAATCATTGCAAGTCATTGAAAATATATATATCTTTCCTTTTTAAAATATAATTAATGTTGTTTATTATAAAAAATAATTAAAAATATATAAAAATTTTAATTGAGTAAATTGATGATTTGATCCGTTCCAACCCGACCCAATGGAGATCGGGTTGGATCGATTTCGATGACTAATTTGTCATCAATCCGACCCAACCTAACCCGAATAAAATTAATCGGGTTGGATTGAATTTGGATCGAGTCAGATCAAACTCGACCCGTGAACACCCCTAATGCTAAGATTTATATAGATTCATCAACGTAGATATTTTTAGGAAAGATTATGTTTGTTTTTCTTTCCAAATTTCATAATTATTTTATTAGGAAATTTCAGATAGATTTCCATTGCTGAAAAAATATAAAAAAATTAACAACAAGGATAACAACGAGACAATTTTGTAAAATCTGTCAAAATTAGTGTTGGCTAGATAAATATATAATATTTTAGTACTAGATATGCTTGATTGTTATCTTTTTCAACATTGTCAAGATCTTGATATTTTATGATCTATCTTACGATCTTCTTATATTTTATATCATATCGATTCTACAATCTAATTGATATGATTTATATGATTTTTATAAGATCTTTCGTAAAATGTCATTATCTTTATCTGATCGACAATTGATTCTGAGTAATATCTCAATCTTAACAACCTTAATCTTTCTAAAGCAATTGAAATTGCTTGAAAAGGATATTAATAGATAAATTTAATAATTTTTATTTTCAAGGTTATTGAGGATAAATCAATAATAAATAAATTCTAGAGTCACACCTATGAAATTTCTAGAATTGATTCATTATTGATTTACCCTTGATATCCATGACAATAAATATCATTAAATTTTCTACTTGGTCTTTTATAGTTGAAGTTTGTTATACTTTTAACTTGATTTACCAATATCCTTTTCAAACAATTTCAGTTGTTTTAAAAGAATAGCAATTAATCTTATCTTGCTCTAAAATATTATATTTTTATCTAGTCCATACTAGTTTGGCAGATTTTACAAATTTGCGTCATTGTTATCCATTGACAACACCATTTTGTTACTAACGTAGTATCTATAACTCTAATTGAGTTAATTATTATTTTACGAAAATTAAACTTCAAAAGACTTTCAACTTTTTCATATTTTTTGGACGATGGAAACCTATCTGAAATTTTCTACTAGCAGTGACTATGGAATTTGAACAAAAAAATGAAAAACAACTTTCTTAAAAATATATATATATATATATATATATATATATATATATATATATATATGACGATAAATCTATATAAATCTTAACATATGCCTTAATCTATTAAAATGTTCATATCCACATACCTCTCCTTCTTGAACATGTTACCTCCTAATTTTCTTTTGGCTTTCTTGCACAAACCTTAAACCTCTGGACTCTGGAGTATAGAGGAAAAAGATATGAGAGATTATGAAATGTATAATGGTTTATTTATAAGAAAAGAAAATCCTTCTAGATAAACTTTGATTCAAATAAATTTGGATAGGATTAAGATTCTTTGGAAATATGCTTGAATGTGATTAAAAATTAAGAGTCTTTCAGGATGAGTTTGTATGTGATTATGACTTTTTAGGAATGATTAGGAGTCCTTGAAAATTAATTTGGATAAGATTAGAATTTCTTGATTAGAAAAAAATATTGAGCTAATAATTTGATTATGACTCAAATACCTGTCATTTTTTAATCATAATCCCATATTAATTTATATTATCTCCTTTTATTTTATTTTTTTAATGTTGTCAAAATCAGATCAGACTGACCACTTCGTCTAGTTCAATCGTCGATCGAAGCCTAATATGGTCCTAGTTCAATCGAAAAATCGGGTAATGCATCGGACAGTCAAAATCGGTAAAAAACAGAAAATATAAGGGTTGAACCAATCGAACCAGTCATTTAATTGAACCGACCAGTCAATTGTAAAATAGGAAAAAAGAAAAAAAAATTGGGCTTTGAAAAAATAAGGGAGGTGGGATTTGGGAGAGATTGGGCATGAAAAATTGTAATTCAAGGCCTTTTAAACCCGCTTTTATTTTTTTCCCCTTTTTCTATTTAGTTATAAAAGATACTTTTTATTGATATTTGTGTTTAAGATAATTTTTATTAATAGTTATTATATCAAATAAAATATTAATTAAGCATAACAAATATAATTTAAAAGTAAATTATTTTTTTTATATGTAATCATATTATTTGTGATTCTTTATTTAAATTATAAATTATTCTTTAATTTAATATTTTTTAATAATATTTGATTCGACCATCCGATTAATATGTTTAATCGGTCCGACCTGATTATGAATCTTCTCTAGGTTATCGTCCGATTCGATTCTGACAACATTGACTTTTTTATGTTCCTTTTCTTTTATTTGGGCTAGGAGTTACAAAGATTAAGGATTTAACACAAATAGAAATCATTTAATATTTTGTCCATTTAACTCCAGTAGATAGAACTCATATAATATTGAAACATTTAAAATTAGATTAGTTAACATGAGTGATAAAAAATTTAGGTTGAGTTTGGATCTAGTTAAGGAAGAAAATGAAGGTGAAGTTAACTTTTAGGTAAATTTAATTATGATTTGTTGATATAATTAATTAGGAATTATATTTTTTGCATAGTCGATCAGAGATACCAGCTAGTGGTTTCGGATTTAATTTTTGAAGTATCATAAGTTATCATGTTCATAGTTTACCTCTTTGCTTTTATCCAAATATTGAATTAGTTGAGTGCAAATAGCTTATGGGAAAAGAAAACTAGATTTAATTTGAGAAAAAATAAGTTTTTTTCACTTACCTTCATTTATATTAAACTCGATTATGAAATCCCTTTGCATAAGTTCTCTTCTTCCTCTGTTCAAAAGAATTTAGATTGATTATGCTTGATATATATTAAATGTTACAAACATATATGGGCCAGGCCCAGTAATGATGTTACACACATTTTATTCATCGTTACCAATTAAATCTTGTTATATACGTTTATTCGAGAAATATAAAGAAAAAATATGATTATTGTGTATAGTATAAACATAAAAGCTAAATTAATATTTATGGAGGAACAATTAATATGCTACTCTTCTAATTAGCGATGATGTAAATCATCATATAATCGATATGACACAATGTATGGTAAAAGTTCTCGATTTCATGACTTTCAAACATGAAAAAGTTTTAATATATTCTTATTGTCAATGTATATAATAAAATGAAAGGGGCTTTTGCTCAGCCCTTGTAGATATTATCTGATGAGTTTGGTGATAACTGAATAGTGGCCGTTTGTCAATTGAACTGATTAAATTGTAAATCCAAAATAATAAAATATTATAAAGTTAATAATTTAATTAGTGAATAGCTATTTATCTAATGAATAGTTAATTATTTTAATTAATAAACAGATTTAATCTATATTGATGTGGATGATAAATTTAATAAGTATTTCATAAAAATAATGGTTGAACTAATTGATAATGGTAAAATAATAAAACTTGACATAAAAATCATATTTTTAATATAATGATTTGTCAAACTATATTAATTTATTTTAGAAAATAAGTAATATTTTTATCATTGTAAATAAAATGTAGAATTATTGTTTATGTTGATAAGAAAACCATATATGTGTCCACCCAAAAAGAAATAGACTTGTGAATATTAAAAATGAACATGATATTTAAGAAATCACGAGAGAAGAAAATTCAATTCAAAATTTCTAATGATATATATATATATATATATATATATAT
>LTAE01011020.1:10600-26471 GCA_001647135.1 Pontederia paniculata
TTATGGTCCGAATGTTCTATCTCATAGGGTGTAGTGCAAAATGTTATGCAACCTCCCTAAGAAAAAAGATGGATATGTAAACATCTAATTAAGAAATCTTTCATGTAATTAGTTGATCGCTTGATCTTTGACGTAAATGATAACATTATTGGTATTATATGAGACACGTTGCTTATGTCTTCTTTTATTTATGCGAAAATTGGTTGTTTAAGTCAAATACTTAAGGGTTCGAATTAAATTTTAATCAGCGCGCAATAACTGTAGAAGAAGAAGCACGTCGGATTAACGATCTTGCTTTTAGTAATATCAATAATGTCTTTTTACCTTCGGTAGAATGGTTTTTTTACCTTCGATCTCTTTCTCAATGCTATCTATTAAGAATATAAACATAACGATAATATTTTTTCTATCAAATTATTGATAGTACATCTAATTTAATATGATATTAAAGTTAAAAATTTTGAGTTCGAATTATAATATTATTTTTATTAAAAAAAATTTATTTCTCTTAATTGACTTTTACTGTGTTCAACCTTTCATTTGTCTTAAGTTTCTTTTACCTTGCTCGAATTATCGAATTATTTAATAGTTAATTTCTTTACTGAATAATTAATATTTAACATAGAGAAAGATTTTGCCTTGTTTGAAAAAAAAAGTAAGTAATGTTCAGACTTTAGTTTTAGTAGGAAACTTTTTTTAAAAAAATGTTTTAATTAGTATATAATAAGGTTGTATATAATTAACATAAAGAGTCACAAAAGTCTTCAATAAAAAAGTGAATCATAAAACTTTTCAATAATTAATATACACGCATAAAACAATCTACAAAATAACCAATTAATGATGATAAAAAACTTTTCACTTTTTCCAAGTTGGCTTTGGATTCTTACTCGGTCTCTCGGATGTGAAAAAAATGTTGGAGAAGAGGAAAATAAGAAAAAAGAAAGTAAAGTCGAGAAGAGAAAATGAAAACCAGCTGGAAGAGGAAAACAAAAAGTACTATGACAAAAAGGAGAGTAGACAAACGAGGATAAGACAAATAGTCCCAAAACAAAGGGATATTCATGATATATAATTAAGTTGGTTGACACAGATTGTCAGTGGATTTGTGTCTCGGGTTGAGGGATCGAAAGGTAGTAACTCTGAGTTCGAGCTCCAGAGTCTTCAATTTGGCCAAAATTTAATCTTTACCACTCCCGTCCGAATACCGGATTAGTCGGGTGCTAGTAGCTTTGGATTATCGAAGGATCTCAGACCGTGACCGAAAAAAATGAATAGTTGATATATCTGATGTTTGACATGTTTAATATATATAATCAAGTTGTCGAATTTCTATCATTTATGATTTATCCTATTATTAAATTTTTATGTTTAGTAGCACGAGTGTCACACTTTATACACGTACTAGTTGGAGGTGCCATTCAGTTCATTTTTTGTCGAATATATATTTATAGAGAAAAATAGAGGTCCATAAGTATGCATCCATGTAGTCTATTGATTTAAAAGATTCTTTTTTAATGATTTAGCTCATTCAATAAAATTTGATCATTATATTACAACAAGTTGAATGATGGAGTAGAGAATGAATATTAGATAACTATTCAAATTACATATTTAATTATAATAATAAAATTTTAATACAGAATTTCTTATTATTTTGTAATAATTATCATTATAATTTTTGAAATTTTATTTTAATTAATTTATATCATTTTGAGCACTAATAAATTTTTTAGTTAAATATTTTTATATTTAGATGTATTCGAACTAGGAACTTTTTTTAAACAAGTGGTTAGTTAATTTTATCCAATCAAAGAAACTTAATTGGGATTCGTAGTTGTATGCTATTAATGCCATGTAATGACAAAAGTTCGATTTTGCCCTTTCAATAATGAATCCTCGACCTAACAAAAATCTATCCTAACGAGACACGCTACTAGCAACTACATGTACGTAGTACATGCACTTGAGCAACATTAATTTGCAGCAACATGGTCGAAAATTAATGAATTAATTAGCAAGACAAAATGACGAGTAATTTTTAAATTTGATACCCATCTTTATATAAGATCTCAAGTTGGTACCCTACCTTCATTTTGTAATTGATACTCCAACTATATAATCACTAGGGAACACCCTGGTGCTTCGCACAAATTTAAATAATAATAAAATATTATTAATTATATTTATAAATTATTTTATTATATGTGTTCATTATGTAAGTATATTCATGTAATCTTTTATATTATTATTTTAAAAATTTGTTAACATCACATTTCTTATTTTTATATCTTTTGTATATGTTAATCATTGGATAAAACATAATATATAATTCAAAAGTCTTAAATTATATAAAATAATTATATAGATTAAAATTTAAAATAGTCTATTGTGAATACAAATATTAATATAAATAAGAGAAAAAGAAGATGATAAAAAAATAAATGATTAAATTGATAAACGTAGAAGTTACAACTTTTTCAGTTCACTAAAGAAGAATATGAGACGTTATGTAATTGAAAAATTAATATGGCTGATTATATTCTTAAATTAATTGCAGGTGGCACCTCTAATTAAAGAGAATTCAAGTGACGTGGAGATCAAAATGAAAAGTTTGTTGTGATATTAGTTATTACTATGGCTGCCTAAATTAACTTAAATTAATTGCAGGTGGCACCTCTAATTAAGGAGAGTTCAAGTGATTTGAAGAGCAAAATGAAACGTTTGTTGGATATGCTAAAAATAATGTGGCTGCCTAAATTAATTGCAAGTAACGTTTCTAATTAGGGAGATTGCAACTGCAAAAAAATGAGGGGTACTTTTACTTCTAAATGTTAAAAAATTGAGAAAAAAGATAATTGGCATTGGTAGAATATTAAAATATAAAATAAGTTTAGAATAAATATAAAATTCTACTCTCTTTCATCCCTCTAAATTTAATATCACCCATTTACCGGCCATAAAATTTATTTATTAGCAATCATGCAATTATTTCGTTAATCTTATTCAATTTTATCTAGTTATTTAACAAATAAAATAGGACTAAAAAGGGCCAAGTGCTCAAAGGGCATATGCATTAAAGTTATGATGCTTTGGTTAATGACCCTGCATAATAATTTTACTTTGCCTCGTCAATAGTGATAATGATGCATCTTCTATTGTTACCGAAAAGAATCGTCCCAATTTAATGCATTTATTGCTGAAAAAGTTGAGGGGTTCTCAATTACTTGATTGTATTCACAATTATTGGGAACTTACAATATTTTTCCTTAAAGGACTCATTAAATAATGACCATTTTAATTCCATATGGCATAATTAAGTAATGAGCATAAAGAAATTATAGATAATTAAATTTTATGGTCAATCGCTCATTTCTATATATTTTTTTTTATCAATTTCTTACATATTATTAATTTCCCGTGGGAATCTAGTTGGCAATCGAGAGCAGTGATTCCTGTAGATAGGTAGTTCGTTACTATATATCCAGCCGTTAACTAACGTGGTCTATCTGATTCCAATTCGAGCGCTACTTCATCCAGATAATAAAACTATTTCCCTCATTTATAGTAAAGTTAAAATTATGACGAAAATAAAATTATGCCAAATCTATAATAATTTTTTGAGATTTAATATTTTAGAGTTTAAAGTTCAGATTCAAAGATATATACTATTTATAAATTATTTATATTATTAATTGTGTCAAAATTTGGGAGGTGCAAGAGGCTAAGGCGCTTCTTGAATGGTACCAACTATAGAATTTTAAAGTTATGCTTATTAAATAAATTATTAATAACTTTGTAAGATATAATCAAATTAATCATAGGCTAACATTTTTTGTTTTTTTTAAAACACATGAATTCTAATAGATTTTGATCTAGTAATCATTTTAAATAAAGAACAATATTTTTTTTTCTAATAATGTTACTACGACAAATCAATTTTTTAAACGAATCTTTTTTTCATTGATAAACTAAACGCAAATAATTTTATAAATGCTGCGTAAAATAGTCTCTAAGGAAACGATAAAAAAAGATAAAATCATCGGTGTTTAATTTTGAAAATTTGTTACAGAAAAAAAAAACACTTTTCTATCTATTTAGCAATGTATATATACAAATACGTTCTCATATCCTATTTTAGAGACTGGCGCTGGAATTGAAACACAATCTCGAGTGTGCACTTATGACGTTGCTCATGCAGGTGATGTAGGACTCTAATTTCCAAAGGGTCACACCCTTTATTACCGATACTGGAGTACCCAGCAAGCATCGAGTTACAGGAAACCACATTTCCCATAGGCATTCGGTCGAACAGCTCTTGTGCTTTGTTCAACTCCTTCATAAAGTGCATAGATTGATCATAGTATCCCAGAAACTACATCTATGTTTCCATCTTATAAAACATTACTCTCGGGCAGCCTAATTCCCCGACCTTGACGTACCCGTCGAGCATGGCATTCCAGCAGATAGTATCTCCGCAGGAGCACCCGTCGAACACCCGAGTGGCGACGGCCAACGCACCCACTGCGGCAGCGGTGCACGCCTTGAGGATGAATGGGTACATGAAGTTGTTGGGCAGAGCGTCGTTGCGGAGCATGGAGCGGAAGGCAGAGAGGGCCTCGGCGGGGTTGGTGTCGGAGGAGAGGGTTCGGATGGGGTGTTCTGGTGGTGGAGAACGATGAGGAAAGGGAGGAGGGTGAAGAGGGTTTTGGCATAGGAGAGAGAGCGTAAGAAGAGAAAAGGTGGAAGAGGAGGAGGGAGGAGATGGCATGAGACGATGCACGCGAACAAAAGGCTCTTCCAAAGGTTTATTTTTTCCCTCTCTCTCTCCTACACCGCCTGCTCTTATTCTCTCGCCATCATTGTCGTTGCCGTCTCTACTCCCGTTGCCTGTTGCCGCTCATGTTCTTGTCACCACTTCGTCCTGAGTCGCTTCCATGGCGTCGACGTCCTACAACCGTTCCGCTTCCATCGCTCGAGTTGGCCCGTTGCTGACTACTGAGGCTATTTTATAATTCGTGTCTAAAGTAACAGAAAAAATAATATAATTGCTAATTAAGTTATTGTGGCTGCCTAAGTTAATTGCAGACGTTTCTGCAGATGTTTCTAATTAGCCTCAGCTATTTTGCAACCGAAATGAAAGATGAACTTCTAAATATCAAAAAATTGAGAAAAAAAGAGAAATAACATTGGCAAATATTGAGAAGTTTGAAACCGTCACATCAGCTTTATATATATATATATATATATATATATATATTATAACTATATTTTGGCAATGTATCACCGTATCAACCACATGCAAAAAATCACTTTAATTTTAAAAAAAATATTTATGTAAAAAAGTTTACTTTCGACAATTATTTATTATTATATATATAATCCTTTTAAATTAAAGGTATTAATTTATATTTCAGCTGATTTAGTTATGATCTTAATAAATTATTCATTAAAACACATGATGTGGTTGCCACATCAACAAAAATATATTATAGTATGGAAATGGGATCAATTCTGAAATGATTATATAGTTGAAGTACTAATTAGTTACAAAATGAAGTTAGAGTATCAACTTGGGATCTTACGTAAAGATGGGGTACTAAATTTGAAAATTACTCACAAAATGGCAGGTAGGTTTGTGAACGTAGGAAACACTTCTTGATATACAAGAAGGATATGCATGATGTACAACTGGTCTCAAATTTTCCAATTATCAAAATATCTAATTCCTCTGAAAATAAATAGGAATCGAGTAATTCCAATCGGACTATTTTTTTTACAAAAAAGATATATATAGTTAAATTTTAAGTTTTAGTTAAATAATATATTACCTTAAGTATATATTATTACTAAAAATATTTAGCAATAAAATTAAGAAAATTTTTACAAGTATTTTTATCTTTAATTTAATATGACTTACCATTTTTTAAACCTTGAATTAGCATTATATAAGTGTAGTTAATCATTTATTTTATTATATTTTACTATTTACAATTATGTTTTTTTATTGATAAGGAATTATTAATAATTAAATGGGGTACATTAATAAAAATAATAATGTTTAACGTTATTTAATTGCTTGGTTAGTGTTATATACGTAGACAGTAAGATAATTGATTACATAATAATAATAATAATAATAATAATAATAATAATAATAATAATAATAATAATAATAATATTATTATTATTATTATTATTATTATTATTATTATTATTATTATTATTATTATTATTATTATTATTATTATTATTTAACTAATCTCATTTCAATGAAACACTACTTACGATAATAACTTTTGCATTCTTAAATTCCGAAAAATGAACTATTATTTTGATAAGCACTCATTTTAGTTTTCACTTGTTTTAGTGCCACAAAGAACGGCCCTATAAAATTATGCCTCACCGAAATGCAGTTTAATTGCAAATCTTTGTGTATTTTGCCACCCGATAACTTTGAAAAGTAGGATCTTAAGTACTCTCATTTTATACTTGAACTGTAGTTCGTTAGATGACATCGTTTATTTTCAGTTGAGGTTGGAAAATAAAAAAAAGTATATGTCTCGTTGATGGCTCACAAATTAATTTAATAAAAATGAACTGTAATAAATGCTTGATAGTCTGAGCAATCTTGTTACCCAAATTGATAGAAAAGTTCCTGTCGTTGGAACAGTGAGAAGATAATAATAATAATAATAATAATAATAATAATAATAATAATAATAATAATAATAATAATAATAATAATAATAATAATTTGATAATTATAATCATGACCAACCTGATTTCCACTCATGAATTGTGTCGGCATGCTTTTATACCTCCATTTNATAATAATAATAATAATAATAATAATAATAATAATAATTTGATAATTATAATCATGACCAACCTGATTTCCACTCATGAATTGTGTCGGCATGCTTTTATACCTCCATTTTCTCTTGTTTTTATATATTCTATTCGTGACCTTGCAAATTTATCTACGGCCAATTTTTTTTATTTTTTATTCCAAGATATTTTGACATGTGCATTTCGATTTTTGTATAATACGATTATTTAGTTGCAACTTGCAAGCCTATGTCTCTTTAGTCTTTACTTGACAATTTAATGATGGAAGATGGTGGTGGCCCGGTGGACGTGATGAATAGATGTCGGTGGATTAATATAAAATTTATATTTTTTGGTGGTATAACATACTTCAATCATAAATTCTCATATACGTTAGTATTGTGCGCAAAACTTGAACTTAATTATTGATAATATCTTGAATCTTAACTTAATGAAAATTTATATGACTCTCTGCACATCACAATTATCGAATATTTAAGACGGCAAAGCCGCCCGTCCAATACGGAGATTCCCTTGCGAAAGCTCAAGGACAGAGCTCCCGAAACTTAGATAACCTTAGAGTTTATATTTCATATTTTATATTGGGAGTCCATATATAAATTCTCTAGGGTTTGGATTATTATATATCTTGTATCATCTGTTATTTTTTCACATCAAATAAATAGTTCTAGTCGCCGTCCGAGGACGTAGCCCAATTAAAAATGAACATCATAAATTTGTATGTTTTTTATGTATTGATTTCTCTGTTAGTCTCTTTCGTCTATTTTTCATAACATTAATATTTGTTTATGTGAAAAAAGAAGCATGCTTATCAGTTATCACACAACTCAAGTGAAAAATAAAATGAAAAAACTTAAAAACCTACCTGAACTGACATAAAATTTTTAGATTTTTTTAAGTTCAAAAATAATCTACACTATTTTTAAAATTTAAGAAACTCACTCATGAAAAACTTACGTAATTAAATATATATATATATATATATATATATGTATATATATATAATGTTTTGAATACTTTTAATATACATATATCCTCAAATAACTTAAAAGTTTTTGTGGATAAACATTAACAAAACTATATGTCATAAATAATGAGATTAAAATATATAATACCCTGTTGATATTAACTTATATAATAAAATATTTTTAAATATTATTATAAATACAAAATTTATAAAATATAAGAGTCTGAAAAACCAATAGAAAAAAATGATATGATATTTTAATTGAAAAAAATAAAAAAATAGTTGGGCGAACTTTTTATGTAACAAATCACCCGACACATCACTTTCACAGTTTCACCCATACCCGATTCCCCATTATTTGTAAAGTTTATATTTTTATCCATATATCTTTTAACTAATATAATATAAATAACAAAATATAAAAAAAGGTACTTGTAGTGTTAGTTAGGTGATTGCAAGATCTTAATTTTGATTGTAAGATCGTAAGATTTTTCGATCCTATAAAGATCGATGATCTCAATTTTAATAAAAAGATCAAAATTGTCATTCATAATCGTAATATTATATAGATCCTACTATACTAGATTAAATATGTTTTCTTACTTTTTTAATGATAATATACTACATTATACTTTTTAAAAAAAATATTTTAAAGCATGAAAAAGTTGAAAAACTATGAATGTTAGAATTATTTTAAAAATATTAAAAAGTATTGGATATATGTATAAGTTTAATGGACAACATATTTAAATACACAAATACACACACACATATATATATATTTTCTCTTTACAAAATATAAATGATAGTCATAATATATTACATTATTTTTGTAGAACTTATTTTTGGGCATATAAAATTTGAAAGTGATAAAAAATAATAACAAATATAATAATTTTTAATATATATTTAATAAATAATCAAATATATGTATTTTAATATATATATATATATATATTAAATATTTTTTATTTATAGATAAGATCAAATTAATTATTGATTTGATCTAACGATGTTTAATCTTATTGCACTCTCCCGATACTTAGGATCCCGTTCTATTAATAGTTGCTCTCGTCATTGGTGAACCAGATCTAACCAAATAAAATCATATAATTAATTTGATTTAAGAAATTGCAAAATCTGATGAATCTAAGATATGGGACAACATGGATATTATGTCAACTAAGTCTACATCCGATTGGTCCATGTGTCGAAGGAAACCAGGATAATGATAAGAGGTCATAAACTAATTTTGTTTGAATATTTTTTTAAAGACGAAAAATTTTTTTCTTTTCAATTAATAAATTTAAAATTTCTAAACTAGAGCAGAGATATTTACCCTCCTATCCCATTATCCTTTTTATTTTTCTTTCGATTCTTTCCTTTTTTTTTATCTAAATATAGTCTAAAGAATAATATCATATTTATTTATTATTTTTACCTTGGAATTTTTAATCAATTTTCCTATATGTTATATCATATACATATATGTTCTTTTGCTTTCTTTTTTCTTCCATCATATTTTCTCTTTCCTTTCTTTGTGTTCTATGTTTCTCTCAATCTTCCATATTGTTAGCTTTTTCTCTTCTATTAAATCATTTCTTTCTTTCACTTTTTAAATTTTGTTTCTCTTCTCTTCAATTTCTCTTTCCTATAATTCCTCTACCCATCACGTTTTCTCCTTTTTTTCGTTCATAATCGTGTATTTTCTTTTATTAATTCTTCCATTTGTCTTTTCATCTCTCTCTCTCTCTCTCTCTCTCTCTCTCTCTCTCTCTCACACACACACACACACACACATTCTTTCTTATATCTACACATAATTTTACTCAGAGTGCACGATTATTCACATTCATATAATGTAGCATCCAACTAAAATAAATCAAAGAAATGAACAACATCATAATCACATTCATATAATGTAACAACCAATTAAAAATAAATCAAAGAAATGAACAACATCAGGACACGGGCCATGTTGCTGAAAAATTGAATCAATATAAAAAAAAACTGTGTCCAAGTGGGACACGACCAACGACGGAGGCAAATTTTTTCAGTGAGTTTACAATTTTTTTAAAATAAAAAAATTAATAAATAAACTTTCATGTTCATTTACTTTGCTACAAATTTGAATTTTTTATCTATAATATTTTCCCATAAAGTTAACTACAAAAAATATTTTATATTTAATTATATGGTTCCTTCAAAAATAAATTTAAAAATTAATGAGAAAGAAATATTGTCTTAAGTAATATGTAGAATAGTAAATATAAAAGTATAATAATGCTAAGATGTTAGTAAAAATATTTGCACAATTAATTTTGCATATATTCATGTATAAAAATTAAGAAATTTAACGAGCATGCATCATGTATTAACAAAAATACATTGAATAAAATAATTTTGAAGTAAATTAATTAAAATAAAAATATATAATATAATAAAATCTAATACTTGACTAGAAGATAGATGATGAGTTGATCATAAGAAAAATAAGTAAAAAATATTATGCAGAGATTAATGATATGGAAATTTATTAAAAATAAAATATAAGTAGATAAGATAAAAAAATGTAATCAAATAGAAATATATATTAATATAATTGTAATAGGAAATACAAACGAACCTTGACCATCAAACAATCAACAAACACCTTGCCCATTATGACAAGTGCTAAGAAGTGCCCAAATGGTTATTTTGTACTATTTATCCGTTCCTAGTGCTTGCACTTGTAGGCACGGTAACCCATATGACTCCGCCCTTGGACACGACTCACATTGCACTAAGCCCGCCACACGAACCGAGTTCTAGATAGACGCGAGCCGTATTGTATTTCTCGGAATTCAAAATTCACTCCGAGAAGGATAATTATTAAACTGATTACGAGATAAGACAAGTAAAAAGGGATTAAGTTGACTTTGACTTAAATTACACCTAGATAACCCTTATAAAAGGAGGTTAAAAGAGGGGATGGCTGCATTGTCTCTCTCTCACCCTCTCTCTATCTCTCTCGTTCTCTTTGAAGGACCTCAAGAAGAGGAAAACCACCATGAGGTGCAAATCGAAAAGAAGTTAATGATAACATGTACGCAAGTTAAAGGATCAAACTATAACATTTTACATATAGTAATTTAATATAGGGACAATCTCCACATCAAGCGAATGGACACTGACCATGTCTTAGTTGACACGGCCTGGGTCCCCAATAGTCACTGATCGCGCCACCTAGGATGCGAGTCGTGTGCCACGGGACAAGTGGAGGACGACGAGACACGGGACACATCACCATCGAGCACGGACCGTGTCTCCCTAATTGCACCATGTTCTACCTGGATGAGTCGCATGACCTTATGTTACGAGCCATGTTCCCTACGTGATAGCAAGCACACGTTCAAGATACATGTTGCATCTCACCGGACAACGTGAGATGCCAAGAATGCGGACCACATCTTCGAACGTGAGTTGTATGTCACATACGACATCGGAGATGCACCTTGACACGGACGATGTTCTCGAAACTGAATATGACTACAACCCTTGTTTTAATATAGATGTGGACCGTGTCAGATAGTGACCTTACCTTGCCTTGTAATGATTGTTAAAGTTATTAGGATCTTCATAACTAATAAATATTACCTTAAAATTATTAACATTTTGTGATTGAATTCGCCGCATGAAGAAGAGGACCTTGCCGATTGCGAGATTTATCTTTGATTGCAAGATTTGTTCCTGATAGAATTTTATCTTGACTGCGGGGTTTACCCTAACTATGGGACTTATCCCGTCTAATTACTGATCTATTGATTCATGGCATAGATATCCGTGCCTGTGATGAGACAACCCGAATCTCATTGCGATTGGTAAATATTCACTTATTGATTGTCATGATTGCCAACTTAGGACAATATAACCATGAAAGAATAAAGTGACCCTAAGTACTAATTTGACTTGATGTTCTTGCTTTCGATAAACTTATGTCATTGAAAGAAAGAATTAATCATGGATCAATTGTATATTGTAACCACTACGCATCTTGATGGTGCGACTGATGGGTCCATGGCCGAATTATTGTCACTGAAAGAAAATTGTAAAGTAAAGAAAATGATAGTTATTGAGATATGTCTACTTCTTGATATTATTTTGATATAGGTTTTATTTTATTGATTATTGTTATTACATATTGGGCTTCATTGCACACGGAAGAATTGGTTCCCCTGCTTTTGATCCTACAAGTGATGAATGAAATTGATAGGTGGTGGCATTAGTGACATAGACGTTCGTGATAAGATGACTTACACTTGATAAATCTAGCTTGGGTCCAGTCTACTATCAAATTAGTCTTTATTAATTTTTATCTTTTCTTTATGTTCAATAATATAAAGGATGATTTATCTTGCTAGACTATTTTATTGAGTTTTATTTTCAAAGTTACTGCTTTCGCATATTATTGGTCGGTCTTTTGGTCAAAGTAAAGTCAAAGAAGTAATGTCATAGCATCTTCAAGTCTATATTATGCCATGTGGCGGTGTGTAGATTTGAGGGTGTTAGAGTAAGGTATCAGAGCCTAATGAGAGACACTTCTTATCTGTATTTAAGAAAGTAAAGTTCATGTGTAAGCATCATGTACAGTCACCGTGCCAGCAAAAAGAAAGTATAGGTCAAGTCTTAAGAAGGTTATTGATAAATATCTTAATGCTTCTTTACTTGTTATAAAAGCAGATACCTATTAGGCATATTCCTAGCCAAAGGGTGCAAGCTCATCAAGAGGAGCAGAGCGAGGCTTAGGGTAGCTGAGCTCTCGGAGGTCAATAGAATCAACAATTTCATGCTCTTGGGGATACAATCTAACAAATTCTAAAACTCCACCCTCGGAAGTTCAATGGAAGTTATGGCTCTGAAGAAGCTGAGCGGTGAGTGGATACTGTGATAATCCTAATTTAATTTCATAATAATTATAATTTTTAATGCCATTATTATACTAGCAAATTTCTTAGTATTTGTCATTTCTATGACCAATCATCTTTCGCCAAGTGAAATGTTGAAATAAAAAATCATAATTATAAATAAACCCTCCAAATTATATATATAATAATATATGTTTAATTAATAGTAAATAATGTTTAACAATGATAAACTAATCTGGTTAAATATGAAAATTTGATTAGACCACTATTTTATCCAATGATCAAACAAGTTGTCATAAGCTAACAACTTGTCATCTCATGCTTTGAATATTTTTTTACAACCACCTTCCCTTCTCATAAAATCCTGAAAAATTCATCGAGCTGCCTTATCCTTTTTTCTAAAGCCGCAAAACAATTCAGAAGATAATACCATCTGTGGAGGAGAAGAAAATTCCGCAAGTGACGACCACTTCGGGTAAGATGTTTTGCCCTAGATTTATGTCTTGGTTCATGATAAGCATTGCTTGATCATTTAGCTCTTAAAAAATTATGAGATTTTACATGTAAAATACTTTTTAAGTCAGCTTTCCATAGACTCTATCAACACTAGAAATTAAGTTGTAGGTTAGGAGTTATCATCCTATGTTTATATACCCCTCATACTAGTTTGAGACAACAACAATGTTAGATATTAAATGATGATGGTGATCATACTTTGATACTTGGGGTTATTGTATAAGACCGTATATAGGATCACATGCTAGTAGAATAAACTCAAAAAAATATGTATAAATGAAGTTATGAATTTTCTACCTTCTATGACTTAATCTGCCAGGTTGTAAGTTAGGGACAAAAAATAGTTTGATTCCAAAATTCTTAGGGAAGTGATATGTAAAGATTAGATTTCAAATTTTTTACACACGAAAGGTTAGTAAGTATAATTTATATGAAAATTTATAAATTATGATCTTATGCTATCGACAGTGAGTTATAATTTTTTTATGACACATCACTTGGTCTGCCAGGATCTAAAATCAATATAGAACATATGTTAGAATGTTGATTTTTCTGCAATCAAATTAGATGAAGATAAACTATAATATTTATATATGTTACTTATAAATGAGTCTAGATTGTGTTAGAATTAGTTTATATTATTTGGATATTTATAAGAGAAATTATGAATTTATCTTCTACTACTATGCCATTTTTTTCAAGGTGCATAAATTTACATGTAAAGATTGAATTACTAAAATTAGTTGTGTACAAGTAGGTAAAGTAATACCAATATTTATGCATAATTTATATATCTTTTGATCACTTTCTCATAAACATCAAGAAGGGTGACTTATAGCTTGAGGGTTGTGAAGAAAAAATAAAGAGAAAGATAATTAAGAATAAAGTATGTAGGGTGGATCCATATATTTTTATCCGTATAGTTTTATTCATATATTTTTATAATTTCTAATGCTTATATTCTAGGTTATTATATGTTTAAATAATATTTTTAAGCATCATGATTGCTTCATAAAAAATGTTGGAACGAATATTTATGTATATCATGCTATACTTTATTTTACAAGATACTTACATAAATATGAAAGAAAGTACATGAAAAAGTATTTTTTTATTGTAATTAGATGTGATACCTTGTGATTGCTATTGTTATTAAAGTTACTATGTTATATTTCAAAAATTAATTGATTGATTGAAATGGATTTATGTGAACAAATGCTATATTTAATTCTATATGAAAGTTGTATAGATGCAGAGAGAACTACTTATAAGAAAAGTTGCAATGATGCAACTATATATTTTTACATGAACAATTTACCATTATATATTATTGTTATTAATGCAATTACATGCTATATGCTATGCTATGATATGATACGATAAAATATTATACAATGTCCTTCGGGATAACATGATATCCTCAAGGGATGAAATGATAAGTCATATGATACAATGCGATATGATATGCTATGTTTGATACGACATCGTCATACATTTGTATATCATTCATACATGCATTGATATGCTAATCCTGTCGGGTTGATATGTCTATTTCGCGTGGAGATATATTTCACTAACTCTATCAGATTGATATGTCTATTTTGAAGAGATGATATGACATATATCCTTTGGGATAACACGATACTCTAAGGGGGTAATATGATAACCTGATAGTGCATGATATCATTCGGGATGATATGATATCCTAAGGTGTAATACGATAACTTGACAGTATATGATACCCCAAGGGGTATACCTCTAACTAGATGATTGATATGATATGACGTGCATACATGGTCCTTGCACAAATCCACATTCATTGTGACGCCCCAAAAAATACACCATGCCGCATGATAGAATGCGTCTTTGGATACGCTACGAGAACTTACTTACATGGCATAAATTTTGACTTAGACATAGACTTTGACTAGTAAAAGAAAGGAACACAATTTATGCGGAAGGTGAAATACAAAATTGAATAAAAGTGGACATACATATAAACATATGCAGAAGTATGAGAGCATGACATTATTTGAGTCTCACATCTTACTAATTATTATAATGAGAAAATACAACGTAATGACATATAAAGACAAATAAAGAAAAGAAACTCTAGTGTCCATGAGCAGCAAGATCATCATGAGCATCTTATGTCGTATGCACCTCCATAATTAATTTCTTGCATATTAAATTGCAGAAGAGATGTACTCCCATAAGCTATGAAGCCCAATAGGTGAACAAATCGAAAAATTAAATAATGAAACATCATGATATATCGATGTAAGGCATCATACAGAATATATCTCGTGATCAGATTATGGATTAATCATAATAGAGAATAAGGATTAATCTGAAAGAAAATAAGATCAAACTATTGTAGATCATCATTAGATAGCATCACTCCTAGATTAGTAAAATAAACATTATCATAATACATCAAGTGGATCATGCATCATGTCATACTTTCGATATTATCATACTTTACGTTACTTTCATTGCATCACTTTGTACTTTACTTTCACATAATTGCATACTTAAGTCATATGCACTTTGCATAACTTACATAAGATGTACTTTACTTTTATCATCATTGCATAACTTGCATCATCATTTATTTCATTATTATTGTTTG
>LTAE01011021.1:2493-15868 GCA_001647135.1 Pontederia paniculata
CTGTACTTGCATTAACGACTAGTTTTCTGTGAGAGAGAATTAGGTCTGTGGTGTAGAGTATAAATGTAATCTCAAGAGTTTTGAGAACTAACTTTGGCCAATTTGAAAACACCGAGTGCTTAGAACGAGAGCCTTAGTTCCCCTTGTGAGAAGGGTTCACGAGAGCTTGAGAGATTACATTGTAAGAGGTTGTTCTCCTTGTCCTTAGTACAAAGAAAGGAGAGTTGTAAGGGAGCCTTTGCCCTTGAAGAAGGATATAGTGAACTCTGAAGATCTCGTGGAGAAGATCGGAGCGGGGACGTAGGTCAGGAGTTCGACCGAACCTCGATAACAAACGTTGCGTTTGTTCTCTTTACTCTCTTCTCTGTTTGTTCATATTCGTATATGTTTGCTTCCGCTAACACAATATTAAGAGATTTAAGTTAAGAAGAACAAAAGTTTTTTAATATACCAATTCACCCCTCCTCTTGGTGCCATTCTAGATCCTACAACGGTATATCCTACTTAAATAGAGTACATATTCATTAAATCTTAAGTAGAGTACAAGTGTCTCCTACCTTTTAAATAGATGAAATTGAGATTTATGATTAAAAAAATAGTTTAAAAATATGAATATTAAATAGACTATTTATTTTTAATCGCACATTGAGATCCAACAGTCAAAAAGATAGGAGACACAATGTAGCTTACTTAAGTAGGGTACATATCTATTAAAACCCTAATGATTTAATCGGGATGTACTTAAGCATAGTACAATGTGTCTTCTACATTTTGAACCGTTGAATTTGAGATTTACGGATTGAATAAAAATAAGTAAAGAATATGAATATTAAATAGGCTATTTACTTTCAAAAGCACATTTCATACCCAACAATCCAAAATATTAGAGACACAAACAGATCCACTAAACTCTTATTTAATGAAGTTGTACCCTACTTAAGTAGAGTATATCGTGTCTCATATCTTTTAAATCTTTGGATTTGAGATTTATAGTTGAAAAAAATAAATAGAAAACATGAATATTAAATATGTTATTTATCTTTATCCACATATTTCAAATCTAATGGTTCAAAATAGGAGACGTAGTGTACCATACTACACATCCACTAAAGCTCTAAGGATCTAATGGAGGTGTATCCTATTTAAATAGAGTACATCACGTTTCTTACCTTTTGAATAGTTGAATTTGAAATTTATGACTGAAAAATAGAAAATATGAGTCTTAAAAGATTTTTTATTTTTAATTTCACATGTAAGATTCACTGATGTAAAAGATGAAAGAGACAAAGTGTATCCTACTTAAGTATAGTATTTCATGTCTCCTACCTTTTGAATTATTGAATTTATAATTTATTATTAGAAAAATAAATTAAAAATATGAATCTTAAATAAGTTATTGCATATATGTAATATGTTTCTGCACTATGCATCAAGTGTCCTCGCCAACTTGTTTAACAAATAACAACAAAAGATTTAGATAGTTGTCCAATTAAAACCCAACCATAGACTTATAGGATAGATCCTGGAGAATCCATAGCTCAACTTTGCTGGTGTTTGGAGGATTTTGGCTGCATGTAGGAAGCTATTTCCTAGACTTAATGCCGGATTTAATAGGATGACAAAACCAACAGTATAAGCATGGTGTCCTTTAGAGCTACAAATATTGCAGGGCATGTGTTAATTACTCCTGCCTTAGATTAACAAAATGTGATCATGACCTAACCTAAGCTTAAGCCCCTGGACTATAAACCTACCCCGTTGTCCCCTAATCAAAGATATATCCATTTTCATGAGTGCTTTTGAGGCCCTACATGCAAATAATTGACAAAAGTGAAACCATGGTATGAACCATATGCAAATTTAGCAATGCCTCACACATTTCATGAAAGATCGTTGTTAAAGATTACCTGTGGCTACACATTGCTGAATTAGTGAATCATCAGACATAGTTATGATACTGAGACTACTCAATTTATCATGGAAATTTTTGGAGCCTGTTAGGTACAAAGTCCTTGTAAAGAGCAACACAAGATGCAGGGTACTCGTGGGGCATAGTGCAAGGCCAAAGTCTGAACTCTGCAGGCTTGATGCCTGGAAGCTTCATCATCTGCTGTAGACACGAATTTTTTCTCCAAATGTACCCTTCCCCTGCTCTCTGATTCATGCATCATTTTGTCATCCCAGAATTGAGAAATATCAGTTCTCCCCAAAGATTTGCATTTGAGTCCTGACATTAGTTTTGTTGTGCATACTTAATTTTACTCAGTAC
This sequence comes from Pontederia paniculata, assembly GCA_001647135.1. NCBI lineage: Eukaryota > Viridiplantae > Streptophyta > Magnoliopsida > Commelinales > Pontederiaceae > Pontederia > Pontederia paniculata. The sequence goes on from LTAE01011021.1 coordinate 4,763, forward strand.
AGTGAGTTGTTCCACTACAAAAGAGGCTAAGAGCTTTAATAATTTTTTACCTTGAAAACTATTGTTTTGCCTTGGATCTCCATACAAGTGATCACATTGGGAATTCAGCCTCTTGTCTCCAAGGGAATGTAGGGAAGCTTCGCCACCGGAGCACTAAGTCTATTAGTATTTTGGTACAAACATCACTGGCCATTTTCTTTTTTGCTTCCTGCCCTTTTCAGACGATAAATCAAGATGAATAATGCCAATAGTTTAGAAGTGAAATACAATGACAAGAATAATTGCAGGCGTGCACTTGTACCTTGGCATATATCGGCTATTCAGTTGCCACCAGTGTAAGTTAAAAAACTTGCAATCATGCATCTAATTTATAGATGAAAACGTCAGTGCCAATGAGGTCCTTACTGAGAGCATGCAGTTGCTCTGTGCATTCCCATTACAACAACTGATAGCTAATTTTGATGTGACTAATCCACTATAAAATCCATGATCATCAAAGAAATCATTTTACAGCAAATGCTCTAACTGTTAATCAGTCACCGGTTTATTAAACTTTTTATAACCTTGTTTTTTTCTTAGAGTTGTCATTTCTGGTTTCTGAAACTTTCACTGTGAACTTGTACACTATAAGCTGTCATAAATAAATTCGGAGTTACTATGCTGATTCTGAAAAATTTATTGCGTGATAGAAACATCTTAAATTAACATAAAAATGTCAGTCCCAACAAGAAAGAGTTCGAATGCTACTGAATCACAAAGATACTGTGAAAAGAATTCTGAATTTCATAGACTCAGAACCTTTATTCTATTGATTGGGTTACTTAACTATGTTACATAAACTTTAGATGACATGCTTCTTCTGCAATTTTGAATTATTAGTTTATTATCATGTATGGTCAGAATCTTGGGTTGGACTAGGCATTCTGATTATCTGAATAATTTTGATCATTTATTGGCTCCAAGAATTATATTTTCTTTGTAATTTTTTCGACTTGGTAGTTATCAACATATTAACCTCAAACGGTTAAGTGGCGATGAATGAAGTTTTTCTGCATTAGTGTATTGATTGAATGTAACCTGTAGTTCAAGGAACCGTCGATTTGACAAGAAGTTTCCTCTGCACTGATCACATCTGAAAGATGCAACATTTACAAACTTAACACAGATACTAACCACCCATTGAAAAAGAAACTAATTAGTTCTCTTGCAACAGCCACTGGTCTTAATTATTAAATGATTACTGTCAAATAAACTTTTATTTTCTTTTGTGTGGACTATATCCATGATCCATAATTATGAAGAACAAAGTCATTAATTAGTATCAAACTTTTTAATTCAATGAGTTGGTACCCCTTTACAAAAGAATGGAACTAATAGGAAGATATTATTTACCACTTCGGATTCATATTAAGATGTCCTCATCATGCTGACTTGACATTATAAAAGTGGTTTAAGTCATTGAACTGAAAGACTGAAACAAAAGGGCTCAAATAAATAAATAAATAAACAAACATGGACTTGTGCATTGATGCTGTCCTTGCATTTGAGCAGTGCAAGTATCTTCACAACTTTTTCTATTCTCCTTTATTTTGCCTCCTCCAGTCCACACCACAAGTCCACCACCAACCCCTCCAATCCATGTTGATAAGAGAGGTGGAAGCAAATGGTGATAGGCTGCTCTCATGATTAAAAAAAAGCACCCTTTTTATTAGAGATGCGAGAAGAAGTAGAAGACTGATAAAAGGATGAGAGAGAGAATAACAAAAGTATGAAGAGAGGAGAAAAAAAAGAGCTATCTTTTTCACCACATGCAACACTTAGAAAATGGTAACAATTACAAATACGAAACAATAAGAAGGAAGATTGATATGGAGTCTTTGATTTTAATGTGGTATCTTTTTAATAAATGCACCTAAAAGGGCATAACGCCATGACCGTCACAGTTAAGTAACGGCGATAGCCGGTCGCATCTGGTGGAGGTTTCTTCTTTAGAAAGAGGCCTTTAAACGGCGTCTTATTTGTTGCCGTCTCTTCTCCGCCTTCTTCCTTGTTCTTGCCTCCTGCTGTCACAAGTTCCCAAGGAAACGCCCAGTGAAAACTTGGGTATGCGAATGGGGGCGATTCGAAGGAGCCCGCGAGGGATTTCTACTCTCTCGAGTTAGAAGCCATTTCAAACCCTCCCCTGGATCCGGAAAGGTAAGATTGATGCTGCGTTTCCGATACTTTTTTTTTGTTCTATTGTTGATCCCATCAAAGATCTGTAAAGGTCTCGTCTTTTTTTCAGTGTGCTTCATTCTGAGATCGGAAAAGTTCGCTTTTTTCTGGTTCAATTGGTGGTGTTTAGGTGGATTTTGACGAGTTGGGTTGTGGAGGAGAAGAAAAATCTCACCTTTTGCTGTTGTGGTTGATGTGGAGTCACTATTCTTTTGTTTCCCGTCGATGTGTTGGTTTATAGCGTAAAGGAGGTCCCTTTCTGTGTCTTGCTGGGGAATTTTTTTGGGTTTGGTGTTTCTGGCGTTCTTCTGGCGCACAAGAATTTGGTAGTGGGATATATGGAATGGATCTGTGAGTGCTTCCTGTGGGATGCGTTCATCGAGTGCGGCGGAATCCAGAATCCGCCGATTAGATAGCATCAACAGAAGGAGGAGGAGGTGAGATTTGTAGAGGCAAACATAGAAAGGAAGCGACATGGGTGAAGACCTCTTCACGACCTTATCCATGGAGAACCACCATCCCTCCACCCTCCTCTCGATGGATCCCTCCGGTGGCCCGTTGATGAATTCATCCCATGAAGACTTGGATTGCGAGCTCATTTTCCAGCGCCAGCAGGTGGCTCTCTCTGTTGCGCCTGACATCAACCTCCCCCTATCTGCGGAGCCTTCGCCTCCTCCACAGTCATGGCACTCTGAGCCTTGTGACATGTTGGATGTCAGTCTTGGCCCGCAGATGCATGAGACGGAGGCAATCCTCCATCTACCCAAGGTAGGCGCCGCCCGGAAGTTTGCCAAGCGAGGCGAGAGTATTTGGGGCGCATGGTTCTTCTTCACCTTCTATTTCAAGCCTGTGTTATCTGAGAAATCTAAGGGAAAGATTATCCGTGATGCAAATGGAGTTAATGGCTTTGATAAGTCTGATCTCAAGCTTGATGTGTTCCTGGTCCAGCATGACATGGAGAACATGTATATGTGGGTGTTCAAGGAGAGGCCTGAGAATGCACTCGGCAAGATGCAGCTGCGTAGCTATATGAACGGCCACTCCAGGCTCGGTGAACCTCAGTTTCCATTCAGTGCCGACATGGGTTTCGTTAGGTCCCACCGCATGCAGCGCAAGCAGTATCGAGGGCTGTCAAACCCGCAGTGTGTTCATGGGATTGAGATCATCAGGTCACCCAATCTCTCAGAAGTTCGTGAGGTGGACCGCAGGAAGTGGATGGAGCTCACAGGCAGGGATCTGAACTTCTCAATTCCAGTAGAGGCTAGCGATTTTGGTTCATGGAGGAATCTACCCAGCACTGAATTTGAACTTGAGAGGCTGCCACTAAAGAACAATTCACATTCTCATCCTAAAAGGCTTAATGGTTCAAGCTTAAACTTATCTTCGCTGTCCAATGATACTAACGGTGATGGGATGGATCTCTCTCCAACAAGCAACAAGCGCAAGAAGGAACCACCATTCCCCAATGGGAGTGATGACGATTGCTGCTTGCCTAGAAATGCTTATCCTGAGAGAGGTCACGACGGGGAGATGTCCCATGTCGAGCCATCATGGTTGCACGAATTTACTGGTGTGATGAGGCATGCACATGGGCCTGTTACTGCTGCAAAGACAATATATGAAGATGACGAGGGATACTTGATAGTATTAAGTTTGCCATTCTCTGATCAGCAAAGGGTGAAAGTTTCTTGGAGGAACACAATTTCTAATGGGATAGTAAAAATACAGTGTGTTAGTACTGCTCGGATGCCATTTTTAAAGAGACATGATCGGACTTTCAAGTTGACTGATCCTTGTCCTGAGCATTGCCCTCCGGGAGAATTTGTACGGGAGATAGCTCTTCCAACACGTATCCCGGAAGATGCTAAGCTGGAAGCCTATTATGATGAAACTGGAGCTTTCATGGAGATCATGGTTCCAAAGCTTCAAGTTGAACCGGAAGAACATGAAGTTCGCATTTGCATGCGTCCTCATCTTGGTGTCAATGATCTTATGTTGACCTGAAAGCTCTTGATATTAAGTTTGTGACTCCAATTTCCTTTGATTACTATTACTGTACCAGCAAAAGGAAAAAACTATTTGTTGAAAGTGCAAGCTTAATTGTTAAATGTATTAGTTTTTTCATCTTTGTTACATTATTGGCCTCTCTTTTTATTCGGTCAACTGGATGATTTGTCATAGCCTGCATTCACATTTATGAATTTTCGAAAGAGCTATGAATCTATAATATGAACGTTTGTCATACATAGATAATGCTGTCCTTTATAATCTAATTTACTATTTTCTTTGTTGTCTAGGTAGACAACTTGTCCCTTGCTCAAGGAATGCATGATTAATTGATTATGAATGCATTGTTTTTTCTTCGGGAGGAATTATTATCAATAAGTTGCTTAGAATGTGCTTATTATAGTCTGATAAGATTATTTCCAGAGGCCTTTCTTTTCAGGTTTTCCAATTTGTGCATTTAGGATTCTCATATTCCAGTGACAGGGAAACTTACCTGGTCACTTGAACTCTTCAATTCTTAATCACTTGAGGAAGCTTGCAGATGTTTTTTAAGCTTCTGCACACCCACTATACTCTATTGCTATTGTTTGTCATGCCTACCATGGGCTGCAACAGTGAGTATGCTAATGGCCTGCTCAAAATCAAGGCTATTTTTTGCCAGTAGTATTGGTGGTTTCTCACTGATAGACCCTGGTTATTTTGCTAATAGGTGAAGCTAATTTTCCTTGAACGAAAATGATGCTCACTGAACTTGTTCGAAAACCCTCTGTGAAGATCAAGATGCACACAACAATGTCCAGCATCCAAGGATTGTCCAAACAGGGATGGGTTTGGTGCCAAGACTTTTCTAAATTCTCAAGCTTTCTGTAATTCAGAAATGAATAATCAGTATATTGCCTGCCTCTTCCTCATTTTGCATGTACATGAGGAAAAGGTAATATCAAGAACTCTGATTGCTCGCAATGGAAACCACTGATAATTAGACGAAGTATTTTGTCCTGAGATTGTCAAGTTATCGACCTTTTATAAGTATTTTCATATTTAATTTTCGATTTTTGAAATATCTTTTACAAAGATTCAAAAGTTTTGTCCATTTTACAATTTTCTTAGAATTCTTAACCTAGCTTTTGACATGTTATATGCGTAGAAAATGCCTGATTCCATTTATTGGGTCTCATCTATTTTCTTCTGTTATTTTGTATTTTTCTTATGTAATTAGATTGTGCTGTTTTCCTAAATCCCATTCTTCGCAGCGAAGGCAATGTTCGGCAAAGTTTTTAAAATTAAACCGGTTAGCAAACCGATAAAATGTGGATAATTTATATGGGAAAAACAAACAAAATGTTCAACAAAGCAATTTACTAACACAAAGTATTAATTCTACTTTATAAAAAAATACAGGAATATTTAAATAAAGATAAATTACGTGAAAGTTTGAACTTTCTTATAAATCTACTTAAATTATTATTTTTTATCTTATAAAAAACTTTTAAATTGATTACACATGTAGCCTGACACTAATTTTGTTGTAAAAAAAAATTAAATATACATTCAACATTCACTTGGTGTGAATGTGCATGAATGACATATCACAAACTTTTGAATTTTAAAAATATTAAATGTTAATATTTTGTTATTTTATTTTATGCCACTTCAACATTATCTAAAATAATATTTAGGACCTCTTTGGATACTTAGTAAAAACAGAGTAATAGTCTAAAATGATATTTTATTTTTTATTGTAAAAGTTTTCAAAGTTATGTTTGGGTATAAAAATTAGATACTAAATAAATTACGTTTTGCATCATTTACGTACTAAAAATATTATTAGATCTGACCTACGTCTTTTTTACGTTTTTTTGCTGTTGCTCTCTTTTCCTTGTGTTGTGCATTTTATCTCTTTGTTGTTCAAGAATTTGTATTATTGGGATGTTGCATTTAAACACATGTTTGGATTGTTTCCAACAGATTTCAACTAATGCACTTTTTTAAAAAAATGCATTACGATGATTTTTTCAAACCTAATACCCAAACAGGGCCTTAGATGTAACTAATTAGAAAAATAAGAAGTCGGTGACATGACATTTAAATATATGCATGATAATTAATGAGTTGATATTTCACTATCTTAATTTAACGAATTATAATGGAGGTTAAAATTACATTTAAAATTTGTGACATTTTAGAAAAAAAAGTTTTGGCTAACTTTGCAACTAAACTAAAGTATTTAAGAGAAAAAATAGGAATGCATGACAATTTGTACCTCGTGCGATATGATAGGTCCATTGATCTAAAAATTAATGGCTAAATTTATTCAATAAAATGAGAAAATAATTTTAATTAAATAAAATTTGATTATTAATTTTTAAATTAATGAGTCAAATCGTGTGCCGCAGGTAAAATTCTATGCACCCATTAACCTTTTTTTATTATAAAATTTAAGTCATATTTGGATGTGTTGTAAAATCAAAGAATTTATTCAATTCCTTGTATTTTTATTCATTCTTGTGAAAAAGATCGGTTTTGCTGTTTGTCAAATATTTTAGATAACTTATGAAACGTCATTTTTGTAATGCCCCATAATTTTTAAAAATAGAAAGGGAAAAAAATAAAGAAAAATAAAAGAAAGGAAAGAAAATGAAAGGAAAAAGTAAGGAAAGAGAGGGAAAGAATCGGGTTTAGATTTAAACACAAAGTTGAATTTAAATTAAATTTTAAATTCAAATTCAACTCCAACTAAATTCTAAATCTATCCCTATACATATCCTTAAGTCTTGAGGGGGAAAAGCCGTGTTCTATCCGGACATGGGGTATGTGCTGGCGGCAAGTCATGCGAAACCCTAGCCGAACGTGGGCCGTGTCAACCCATAACGCGGACTGTGTCTCGACAAAGAAGACGTCGTGTGCCGATGCGGGTCATGTCCTCTGCTAACACGGGCCGTGTTCTGCAGTGGACTTGGCAAAACCCTAGCGCCATTATAACAGGTCGTGTCCTACTCGGACTCGAACCGTGTTCTGACGGCAAGAACGGTAAGACATAAATCTAGTCGTGTTCCATCAAATCGGACCGTGATGAACCCTATAGATTTAATACAATTGCAACTAGCCGTGCCGGATAAGAAAATTGGACCATGCCTAGATATTAATAGATAAATAAAGACCACACCGCATCAAAGTCAAGAACGGATCACACACGAAGAACGTGGGATGACGGACGCTGGTTGTATCGCACCCTAGCGCGGATCATGTCTAGAAGAATGGTTTCAAAGAAACGCTTTACAATATCGAAAACGGCCCGTGCCTTTCCCAAACACGATCTGTTTTAGAGAAATGATGTTACATGTATGATGTTATGAATGCTAATGAAAAGTTATGAATGGTAACGAAAAGTTATAAAAAGTTTAAAGAAAGATAAGAAAGATTAAGCAAGATAAAAGATGAAAGATGAGGGTTTTCACAAGCATTGATTGTCAAAGGGAGAAAAGAATAAAAATTAAAGGTAGGGATGGGGTGTAGCTGAAGGCAAAACAATGAAACTCCATGGCGATTAAGACAAAACACTTAGCCACTGTTTCTGGGAGGGGCCAAGATTTGAACACTAGACCTCAAGATACTAGTCAAAATCACCTACCCACTAAACTAGCTAGATTATAGTGTTATTTTGTTGACATTTATTTTATTTATTAACTATAACTACTAGTGAAAATCACCTACCCACAAAAAGAGGGTCATCATGGTGTGTACAATAATCGATGAAGATACATGAAAGTGTCATGATGTTAAGAGATGAAGAGTTCTTCACATAAAAAAAATAAAGATGAAATAAGTTAAAAGATAACTTTTAAAATAGGAAGAAAATATTTCAAGAAAGAATAAAAGAAAGTAGAGAATGAAAAAAGAAAAGAAAGGAAGAAAGAAAGTGAAAAAAAGTAAAGATGCAATAATGAAAATTCATACATGAAAAATATGATCCTAAGAAATGAAAGATACAAAGTTAAAGAATAAAATGTTGAATGCATGAAAGTTATAAGCTTTTTACCTTGCTTGTGAGACATTTGTATACTGAAAGTATTTAACATTCGTCCTCATTTATATAATTAAGTCTTTCGCAATGTGAAATTTTAATTTATTTTAATTTTCACATATGTGTCCAAGTTATTGACCATAAAAAGGTTTAAAGTCAAATCAAATTAAATATGAGTAACATCTTTGAGAATGAATCCGAATAAATATTTGGAGCATCTTTTGATGGCGTTACAGTTTTGGTCCTAAAACTTCATGAAAAGAAAGATCGGGCCGAAGAAACTTCTCTGTTTAATGTGGCTTGTGACGAAAACAAAGTGCACATTTGGCAACACATCACTTGTTGGTTTTCCTGGAATGAATACTTAGGGCAATCTTCATTGATCATATGCTTATCTCGACTTATTTATATAATAATATATAGACTCAGGCCCTGTTTAGCATGTGTGAGCGTTTTGAATAGTTAATAGCGGATAGCGATTAGCGACTAGCTAGTAGCGAGTTAATTATTAAATTTCATAAAAGTGTTTGACAAATATAGCGTTTGAATCGATTGATAAGCATAAAATAACTAAAAAGGATATAATTATAATATGCATTCCAAATTAAATAATTTATTTTTATTTAACTATTTTAATACAATAAATAATATAAAATAAATATCTAATTAAATGATTTATAAATTAATAAAAGTGATCACATGGTATAAAAGAATAACTATGTTCATATAAATAGTAAGTAATAATAGAATATTTTGAGGATATATTAGAAGAATAAATTTTAACACTCTATTCGCTACTCTAGATGTTCATCTTGCAAATGTCTCAAAATACTGAGTTTCAATCGCTTATCGTTCATATTAATTGTACTTAACAAATACCTTAACTAGCGTGTTGATTTAGTCAACACACTATACGCTGACGTAGATGCTACTTTTATATCGTGCCAAACAGAATCTTAGCGGTTGAATGTCTAATTCTAATTATTATTTAAATTTACAATTATGATTCATAATTAGAATTTTTGTACATAAAAGGTGCAATTTCTTAGATTGATACTGATCGTTAATCACTATCACATATTTAAGATATGATGATTAAAATTTGATTTCTAATTGGTTCACATGTAGATTAGATATAATGTGTTAACTTATAATTTCTGTTGTTTTACAAGTAATTAAAATTGAATACTATAATATCACGACATCGATTATTATGTCGTGTCAAATATAAATATATTATAATAATTACTGTTTACATTTTTTTATAGTAATCTTACTGAGCATTAATAATATTCTAAAGATTACCAAACACTTCAATTAAATTTCTTTTATAAGTTTATCGTCCGTGGTAAGCCTTTTCTAAAGAATAATGAAAACTATGAATTTTAAAATCTATTATAATAGTATAATTGTAGAAAACATTTTAATTTTTATAATTCGAAGTATACATCCAAATCTCTTGTTATATTTTTTTCATAAGTTTATTATACATGCAAGACACGTTTTTTTAAATATCCTATACATATAATTAAAAAGCTTTTATGTTTTTTTTATCAAAATATCCAAAAAAGACTTAAGAATATTTTACAAGACATTCTTCAGAAAGTGTCTTACCATAAATTTTTAACTCATGGGTAAAATTTATAAAGTACTCAAACAAAGCTTTATCCTTTAAATAATAACTTCAATTTATTTCATTTTACTTTTTTATTTAGATCTTTCCTGTTTATGTTCCTTGCTTCATTTCTTACATTCATCCTTAACCATTTTCAATACATATTTTTCCTTTTAGTTAAGAAATTTATTTTCGAATTATTTTCTCTAGCACCCCTTAAACTATAATTTTTTTCATATCTAAACATAATTTATACATTTATAAATCTTGATCCCTGAAATAATGCAAATTTGACACTAAGATCCTTCTTTAAGTTTCATCTAAAATCCTATTAATTAATTTTTTAATAACGCTCAAAAGTGAATTAAGATTGTTTTCTTATTTTTAAATATTTTTGGTGTAATAAGAGAATAAGACCAAAATTGATATTTCGTAATTTTCTAAAATAATAACTTAACCCAATTTTGGGTGAAACTTAATGGGATGATTTAAGTGTGAAATCAAGATAAGTTTAGGACTATTATAAATTTATTGTTTAATTTAGATGCGAAAAACGTTTCAGTGGATGTCAGAGCAAATAACTCTTTATTTTCTTTTGTGTCATCTTTTTTCTTTGTTTCCCTCCTCCGTATAACATCTATTTTGTTCCCTTTTTCCTTCCATTTTAAGTGATTTTGTCTTCTTTTGTTTTATCTTTCAAACTTTAAGCTTCAATAAAAAATTGAATAAATTCAGTGTCGTTCTTTTCTAACTCGGTTGGCATTTGGATCGTCATTGATCACGATTAAACAAGTCAAACCAATTAAGTAAAATGTTTGAAAAACATTATTCTCAGAAAAAAAAATTGGCCTGTGACAAATATACATATCAAGAAGGAGACCTTTAACTCTTAGGGATAATTTGGCAAAAATTATATTTCATCCTACTTCTAATCTAGATAGACAATCTCATTGTTGAATTTAAGATCCCGAGAATGTTTTGAATGATCACAAATTTGTAAGTGAACTCAGCATGTACTGATGAACTTGTTGAGCTGACTTATGTAACAAGATATATTCAAGTTCAGAGTAGTGGTCGACCGGAGCTGAAGGAATGAACGACTAGTGCACACGTAATCTATATCAGAAGAACTACATGAGTGCAGTGGGCGTCCTAAGTACATGAAGCGGTCGACCAACATCAGAGGGAGTGAACATGTGATGAGAAGCAGCGGAGCATAAACGGTCTACCAAAGATGTAAAGAGGG
>LTAE01011022.1:0-15866 GCA_001647135.1 Pontederia paniculata
CTAGGGAAGCACATGTGGGTTCAGTTGAAAAAAAAATGAATTACATATAAGATGGGGACAAAAGAACATATGGACTAAAATATTCATCCAGTTTCGAAGAGGAAGGGCCCTAAGTCTAAGACAGGTTGAATCTAGCAAAACAAGTTGGAGTAAGCTCTAGAGCAAACCATGTTCCTTAGCTTCAGTGATCCCTATTCAGAGTCTTAATCCGCTAATAATCTGAAATTGGTGCTCAAAGATTTATTATCTTAAGGTTGGGTAAATTGATACTTGTTTATTTTGTGATCGAATTTTAATCTTATCTTTTGATCTTAATTTCTCTAATTTATATGCTTGAGAACAAGCAAAAATCTAAGTTTGGAGGTATTTGATGACAGAAAAAAGTATACTTAATTAGGTTGACCCCGTTCCCGAAAAGCTTACCCCAATCTCCACTTTTTTAAATAATTTGTGCCGATTTACTTTAATTTTTCACTTTTTAAATATTCGGTATAATCATTATTGGATTTTGAGAATTTGAGCTAGTTTAAGAAGGTTTTAATCAAATTTTACGAATTTAGTTGTTTAAGTATTCGAAATTTCAAATTCCTTCCGTTTTTGTTGATGCAACCGAGGAACGGGGGTATAAAAAGCAAAGAAGGATGACGTGATAGGGAGGACGGACGACCGGAACTTTATCTTAATTTTTGCACTTTACTTTCGGAAAACACTATGTTGGCAGTATTTGAATTTGTTTATGTAACTTTTGTGCTCAGGATGTCCAGCTAAACTCTATTGCCGGGATCCTGGGAAAAACTCTGTTTCACTTTAGTTTACTCTGAAATGCTATGAACTTTCATTTCGTTATCGTCCACTTGATCTCGCATATTGAAGTATGATGATGGGTTTCGTTTTATATTTTGTTGTTAATCGTATAGTTTTTCCCAAGTGCGCACTGTCCTTAGGGGCCTTATAGTGTTGTCACCTTCACACAATGAGTCGAGAGGTTAGTGATGAAGTTTAGAGGAATCTTAGTCTAGGTTATGCCTCCTTAGTTAGGGGATAGGTGAGAGTTTGCCCCTATCTCTAGAGCTTGACCCGGAGCGAGTAACATTTGTCTTAAGTTCGATTTATAGACTTAGTTAGAGAGGTAAACTAAGTTGTCTTGGCCTCGAGAGCGGCTTGATAGGTTACTTATGGAACATTCTCTTGATTGGCCCCGTAAGTATAAGCCACGAGAGTGGGGGCTTACTGATCAGGTTACCTCTGCGAGGGTAGGGTAATGGTCCAACCTGAGAAACTCTCCGACTGAACCTCTAGGTCCCCCTTAGAAAAGAGGTTAGTGCACGTTGAGAGGCGGTACCCCTCTAAAATTTGGGTGTTAAGACTGATATATTTTTATCGGGATCTAAGATGGTGTGCTCTCTTCTGAAGGAGAGAGTGTGACCATGACCAGATTACATTTGGTCAAGTCTTGAACCTCCACCGCGAGAGCGGGAAAGTGAAAGGTAGAGCAACCACCGCGAGAGCGGGATTGCCTTGATCCGTGGTGTAAGGGCATGAACGACTTTACATGATTTCACGACAAAGAGTAGATGAATGTGATTCAGAGATGAACCCAGGGTCCTGGTGTCCTCTCATCATTAAAAGTTATCTTTCTTAATTCAGCTTTCTTCATTATAAAAACTAACAAATATTATTTCTGTTGATTACCCTCCACCTATTCTGGTTAGGGCTTGGATCTTTAGTGTCAAGCCCCCTAACCGCGAGAGCTTGATCGAGGGATAGCAGTAATAGAAGCGTGAAACCGAAGTTTCTCTATGGATCGATACCTGAAGTACTCGACAATTGCCGTATATTTGCGGTGATAGGAGTGTGCTAGGTTAATAAATAGTAAAATTTGAAATGAAAAAAACTTTTATACATAAGATTGATCCTGATTAATTCCCTAATATGTAGCCATCTTCTATCTTACCCCTCTCTTCGCATCAAATATCATCAGGATTGTTGTTCGGAGCAGAGAATTTATATGTGGTAGCACAAAACTTCACTGCTTTGAGTTTGATTTTCATGTACGAGGTTCATGTGTCTTCTTGTAACTCAAAAAACATTTTCGACAATGAGTCGGCACAATTATCGAAGTGTAATATAAAAACGTTTCAAATTTTCAATATGTTCCTAGATAGCTGCAAATTTTATTTTTATTATTATTATTATTATTATTATTATTATTATTATTATTTCAATATGTTCCTAGATAGCTGTAAATTTTATTATTATTATTATTATTATTATTATTATTATTATTATTATTATTATTAAGACATAAGTAGGCACGTGTAACTTTTATTTCATTTTTTGTTGCCACTTAATTGCGAGAAAAATAAAGTTTTGGTCATATATTTTGACGTATCAGTTCGTGAGGACAGAATAGAAAAAGATCCACCTTCGACCCCCACCACTGACGGCACCCATCCAAGCTTCTCGGAGGATGACACGTCATTTCCAGAAAAAGAAACATTAATTAACAAAATACCTCGAACCTTTTCTTATTAAAAAGATATATTGTATAGTTTAAGAACTATTTTTTCTCATAATAATATGTTAGCACTTACTTATTTGAATTATATTTTATAATCAACTTTTTAGGCATTTTCATGTAATTCTCAAATAAGATGTTCATATTAATAGCTTTAATTTTTACATATCCTCGTAAATAAATGTGGAAGTTAATTAAATTTGCATAGTCAATTCATTTTTCCCTTTTTATCTTTAATAAATATTATGTACCATTTTATGTTTTTAAAAATATAACATTTTTTGAAAAAAAATAAGGAAAAAGACAGAAGCTTGCATCACATTATGATGATTGATCAAGGATCAATGTTTGCTTACATACAGTAATTACTTTGCTTCAGCATTATTTATACAAATTTTTAAATCATAAACATATTCTAGTTTCTAAACTTTACAAACATATCACCAGGAGTTGGTACTTGATAGCATTAATATCGTTGTTTTAATAACCATTTTAAGCTTTAAAACTAAAAATTATATATAATATATATTTAAATCGAAGTCTTTTCTGCTATTTATATGAACTCTTGCTCTTTTCTTTTCCTTCCCTCCACTTCTCGAACAAAACACTAAACCCAAGAAGAAAGCGAGGAGAGCAAAGAGAAGCCATGAGTTCCGACGAGAAGACCACACCGCCGGCGACGCCCGAAGAACCAAACCCTGACGTCCCTCCGACGCCCGAAGAACCAAAACCCGACGTCCCGGCGACGCCCGAAGAACCAAATCCCGACGTCGGCGGCGTTGGCGTCGGCGTCGTCGCCCCGCTCCCCGGAGCTGCTGCACGACCTCCACCGATTCTTGATCCTTCGGCGGGTTCCTCGACCTCCTCTGCGGCCGTCGTCCTCATCTACGAGGGCGATACCCTCGTCTCCGCAGAAACGCTCAACCGGGAGGAGGTCCTTCGCCGCCAGTCTCACCATGTAAGCCAGAACGCCAGTATCTACCGCGCCGAGTACTGGGATATGTTTGAGGAGGTCCGCCTCAAGATCCGTGAAAACATCTTGACTTCCGGCGTCAATCCCGATGAGGAGGAGGAGGACGAGGAGGAGGGGGATGAGGACGATGAAGAGGAGGAAGAGGAGGAGGAGGAGGAGGAGGAGGACGATGATGCCGACGATGCCGACTTAGAGTCGGTGCCGGAGGAGAGCAGCGCTGCAGGGGGTTCGGACTCCATGGAAGGGAACACGAGTGTTGGATTTGACGTCGGCGGGGGTTCTACTTCTCACTCCAAGAAAGGGAGCGAGATTGTGGGGTTCGACGTCGCCGGGGGTTCGCGGCCGGACTCCAAGGAAGTGAACGCCAGTGCTGGGTCGGTGCTCGGCGGCCGAAGGATGGGGAGGCCGAAGTGCGCTTACGCCGGGTGCACGAACTACGCCATGCCCCTGACGCGGTATTGCCATCCGCACATACTTTGTGATAAGAGGCAGAAGCTCTACGTGCCTTGCACCTTTGTGACGAATAGGTATGTTTTGAGTTCCATTTCTTTAACTAAATATTCTTGGTGTTCTTGCAGCAGAGTAGTTGCTCGTCATTTAGTTCTTGATATTGGAGGAATGCATTCTTGTTCTGTTCATTCTTGGTAATAGATGTCAAGAGAAATCCTGACATTTTTGCTTATCTTTGTGGATCTTTACTTTGTTCTGTTCATTCTTGTTCTTTTATTTTTTTTTTTTGGTGGACTGCTTTTTGATCTGTATGTTTTCATGGAAAGTTCTTTTTAGGAGCAAATATTGTTAGTTCATGTCATTCTTGAAGAGTACAAGTAAACATCAACAATTTTATAAGCTTGATTTGAATCAGAATAAAAGATTCAGTTATTGCCTGCATTAAGACCTGAGAAATTGGTTGTACGAAGAAACTTTCTGAGGACAAATTTCTAATAACTAGTTTATTGGCCTGAGAAATTGTTTCCCTGCTGGGGAAAGAAAAAGGCAACAAGATACTATATTAGGTTGTGTGTATTGGGTTGTACGAATTATCTGATTAGGTTCTTTGGCTGTGTGTATTCTTTGGCAACAAGATATTTTTTAATTTCTATTATGATTTCTAGACAAATAGTTTAGCTTTTAGGTGATTTTCTTGGTTTATGAACTGTTCTTGGTTAATCACAGCTAACACTTTTTCTGATATACATCACTTGGCTCTTTGTGGACTGTTTTTTCTGGTTTTCTTGGCTATAACTTCCAGCAAATGAAGTTATAATCTTGAAGCCTGTAAGGTTTCATGACAATAATACAAGTAGTCCTTTAGGTATTACTTGTATTATTGCCATCCATCTTGTAAGAGTAGCTAATTAATTATTCTATTTGAAATCTCGGTTTTATCCTTTGATACTTTTAAGTACGAGAACATTCTTATATAACTTGATTATAATCTTGAAGCCTGTAAGGTTTCATGACAATTTCGTACACATTAGCAGTCATATTTTGGTAACTGTCTTATTCAGCTTGCATTAGAAACAATGAAATGTGTGTTATTTCTAGTTAATGCATCATTTTGAATTTATGCTGAAATATGTGTAACCAGTGTTCCTTTTTCGTCTGCTACAGAAATGATCCTTATTATATATTGCTGCAGTAGTTTATTCACTATCTTCATGTAAAATGTTGCTGAACTATAATTGGATAGTGAATTTCACTCTTGTGTTGCGTACTTACTGCTCAGCAGCTCTGGACAAAGTGGACCAATTATCTGTGGGGAACCGGCTACAAGAAATGCACTTCCGTGTCTCTGTCGCGAGCACGTTACTAAGTACCGAGTTGCCATCTCTCAGGCTTTGGCGGGGTTTGGCATCGATGTCCATCCTGCAAGCCTTATTTTTCCGAGATTCAGCGTTTTAATTGCTGAATATGTGCACCAAATTCAAGCCAGAAGGAGAGAAACCTTGAATACTGACGTGGATAATATCAGTGAAAAGATGAAAGAGGCCAGTTAATAATTTGACATGGTTGTTTGATGCCGTCTTAGACTTCAACAACAGGAAAAATAAACTTTTTAGGGTGAGCAGGATATCAATCTTCATGGGGGTAATATTTTTTGCTTGTCGGAACTTCATCAGCCAAAGGTACATGACATTGTTCTTCCATTACTTTCACTCGTTTTATTATGCCTGGAATATATTCTAAGTTATTGGGACTAATGATGTTGCAACTTTGGGTTAGATGATTTTGCAGGTTTTGCTTGGTACCTAAAGCGTTGTACAGAACTACAGATGATGGGGGTCCAATACCTTTGTGAATATTAACTAGTCAGTTGTATTGCTAAGATGATACACGGTCCTGGCCATAAAACATCTTTTTGGCTTTTCGTCCCTACAATAAAAATCTTTGTAGAAAGAGCAATTGTATTTGTTATACATAGATCACAGAAAGGCTTTCAGAACTGCGAGGTTGATACCTTTTGGGTTTGTTATGCAAACTTTTTCATCTGGTTTGTTAATCCTTTTGCGTTGCTGTTTTTTCTTTCTAACTTGTGTGTGTTCCTACTGTGCATGTATTTTCTACATGGGTTCGCGATGTGCAGATATGGTTGTTAGTTGTTCAGGTGGATGCTATTTGCTATTTGCTGTTTGCTTTCCTTTGTTTATATAGTGTCTTAATAGTTGATAATCAGTGGCTAAATCGCAGTTTAAGTTCAATTAATTATCCAAGTCTTCATAATAGGTGAATCACTATATCACGTTTTTTTTCTTAAAATTTTGAGCATAACAACTTTAGACTCAAATAAATTTATAGGATTATAGATAAAAGAATTAACACACAAAAATTCAAATGACAACAATTAAACGTATCATATATCAAGTTCAATTTTCCCCCAACTAATCGATCTCAATTGATCCAACACAAACTCCAAACTCAACTCAACTCAAGCCTCCGAAACTTCTCCAACGTTCCATTTACCCAAAACGTTGTGCTGCTTCTTGTCATCCATGATCCATCCCTCGTTAGAGTCCCACAGTTTTCCCCAACTGTACATATTTATAAATACAACTCTTCTTGCCCTGCCTCCGGCGTGGGCTGAAGGGCCGCCCTCCGCCAGGAGAAGCAAGTCCGTCTGCCGGGACTCCTCCATGACGCCGTCGAGCTCCGTAGCCGGCTCAGAAGCTCGAGGACACCGACGAGCTCATCTTCGTCTCCGTTGGGAATTTGACGTGGATGGTTCCGTCGTAAAGATTCGATCTTTTTGATGTTTACGCAGGGGTTATCTGGAAGGGGGATAAGTTGATAGATGGCGTGCCGGAGACTCTCGACATGCTGAGATAAAAGGTTCCTTAGTTTTTTTTTTTAAATCTTTGCTCTTTAGAAATCCATTTATTTCCACGATTTCTTGCTCCTTGATTCTTGAGAACTCAAGATAAAATGGCGTATTTCTGCGTCTACTTTTTTTTTTTGCATGGTAAAAGGCTAGTTTTTCTTAACAACAATTCGACATATGAACCCTATAAAGTTTCCATAAACTCTCTATGTGAAATTGGACTAGAGGTGTGATATCAAGCAAGAAACATCGAAAAACAGAGGCTCACTAAGGTTACCAATAGTGCGTCGGAGCTCACTATGGGCCCATAGCGAGGGGTTTCAAGTCCTAGTGACCTGTTATCGGCCGTAGCGAGCATTTTTCTAACTATAGTAATCCTTCTATGACCGTAGCGCACTCACCAATGACCGTGGTTCAATGTTCCCATCGTAGTGCACCTAAATCCATCGTAGTCGTTCATTTATTGAATTTTATGTTCTTATTTTCCTAGATAATGCTTTTATGCTTCATGTGCTTAGTGTAGAAAATATTATTTGATGTATTGCAAGCACCGAGAAAAGATATGCATTCTTAGTCGTAAATAGGATCTAAAAGATGAAACATGTCATGAATGTATTGTTGTTTGATGCTTATAATTAAAAGATGAATTAAGATAACTCTAAGCACATCTAAGATGATGAGGGAAACTAAGTATTGCACTGAAGATAGTGTGTGAATTTTTTGAAAAACTAAGTCCTGGTCGGTGTGTGAGTTTTTCATGCTTAGAGAGTGGCAATATTAAGAGTGTAAAGTGCATCATTAGTCTAATCAACTTAAAGAAAGATGTGTGTCTAAGATCTTAATCAAAATAAGATATAAATGGGCATGTGACAATGAGGACAACTACTGAGAAGTTAAAAGTTAACTTCTAAGATGTCATGTAGTAAAAAGATGAAGATGGATGAAAAAATACATGAATGATAAAGTTAAGCCAAAATGGTTATGAACATTGAAAGTCAATGTTAAATATGATATTCATGTTTAATGAAGTATTATATCGATAATGCTAAATATATGGTGCAGTATATCGATAATATCAAGTAAAATAAAGTTAAGATGAATTAAGGATATATTATATCGGTAATACATAAGCAAGATAAAAAAAATAAACAAGATGAAAGATAAATTTTAAAATTAAGTCAATGAGCTAAAGTAAAATAAAGATGAATGGTATATGTCGACTTTAAATTTGGGTTAAAATCCTATGTTATTCTCTATGTTATTTATGATATTTATATGCATGACATATATGTCTTTGCATATATGGGTGATACGATTCATCCATTTGTCTTAGGATTTAGTTTATGTTATGAGTTATCTCTCTTTGATTATGTACCGTCTTCAAATAAATATTGTAACTTTAGATCTCTTTTGTGTTAAATGATCTTTATGGACAAATTTATGTATGTTTAAAGACATATTCTGAAATTATGTCATTTTATAATCAAATTTTTATGTCTTTCATTGATTCACCCATGTATCACAACTCTACAAGTCTTTATTGATTTTGTCGTATGTTAATCTATCTTTTTGTCGTGTTCTTAATTCTTATATGTTGATCATGATTGTCATTGGTCAAGTCACGTGGGCAATGTCGATTTGTATGCTGATGGAGTGTATTTTCAGGACGTTACATGAAGTATTTGAATATCTATATAATCCTATATAATTTTATTAGAAATATGCGTTAATGAACCAA
The DNA here is from genome assembly GCA_001647135.1 of Pontederia paniculata. Classification (NCBI taxonomy): domain Eukaryota; kingdom Viridiplantae; phylum Streptophyta; class Magnoliopsida; order Commelinales; family Pontederiaceae; genus Pontederia; species Pontederia paniculata. The sequence continues at coordinate 8,549 of LTAE01011022.1, forward strand.
TGTTTTCCTTTAGTTTATTTCATAAGTGGATATCTTATATTAAGATTTAGGAGTAGGTTAACTTGGTAGATATTCATTACTAGACCCTCAACCGAATTAGTGTAATAGCTGTAGATGCCGATTACCCTATTTTTATTATACATTATATTTGCAACTAATGTTATTTTTCTGTTTTGAATTGAAACTTTATTTAACCATATTATTCCTTGTTATTAGGCGTGACCTCCTTGGAAACGCTTCAAAGCCCCAATAACTCCATATTACCAGATTACTACACTAACAATATCTCAAACTTCATTTCTCTCAAAAGCTGCAGCAGTGTGAGGTTCGTAAAGTTGTTCCTAACATGTCTCAGAAATTGGCTTCATTGTTGTATTCTGCAGGTGCGTTGCAAAATTCAGAGGTTGAAAGTGAGTTATACAAATATTATTTTCATGACATTTTACTTCTCCATGACATGAAAAACAGCATAAGTTTTGTCACACATTACAAGGTTTGCAGTAGTTTCTCATGCCTTGCATTGATGGCTAACATATTCCAAAATTTCACCTTTCACACAAAAACCTTGAATTTCAAGTTCTCACATTTCTTGCCTCAGTTATGCTGCATGTGTCAGTGTTGCCAACAACATATCTACAACTTGAAAACCTCATTGCAGATGGTGCTTTCAATTGCCTTAAAAAATGTTAAATATAACAAGAAACTAAAATTATAAAGTTGAGGGACCATTTAGTTACAAACTAAAATTAGGGAACCGTTTGATTATAATTTAAAGTCAGGGGACCAAAATAAGAACTGAGTAAAATTAAGGGACTATTCAAAAAATATTTAAATTTCACGTCAAGATTTTTATTTTTTATATACGTGGCTTTACCACGTGGAGTGAAAATCGGAAATATCTGCTATCATAGGTGAAGGGACTTTCGACGAACAAATTGCAAAGTTAAGGAACTAGTTTGTTACAAACTAAAATTCGGGGACCAAAGTGAAATCTGGACAAAGTTGAGGGACTATATACGAAAATTACTGGGTTTACCATGGGTTTCTTCTTATATTTACCATTTTTTTTTGATACCCGCTTGGGCCCTCGGTGTCCAGGGCTACTAGCACCTGACTAATCCGGAGTCGAGGTAAAGAGCAGAAATGGTATCCCTCTGGCCAAATTGGCGACTCCGGGGCTCGAACTCAGGGCTACTAGCTCTCGGTCCCTCAACCCGAGGCACACTCCTGCTAACCAAGTGTGCCAACCGAACTTGATTTATATTTACCATTTTTTAAGGCAATTGAAAGCACCATCTTAAAACCTCATTGAAGATGTGTCAGTGTTGCCAACAACATATCTACAACTTGAAAATCTCATTGCAGATGGTGCTTTCAATTGCCTTAAAAAATCGTAAATATAAGAAGAAACCCATGGTAAACCCCAGATGCACAGTTGCAATAAAATACTGACATGTATTTTGCCATTGCAATATGCTGATCCCTTTATAATGAACTCTGAGTTTGCAAACAAATAAGAAGGTTCAATCATCATCAATATTACTATGTTTTATGAGCCCTAGTTCTTAAAAAAGGTCCTCTATTAATGATTCCTTCGCAAACTAAGCCAGTCCATATGTATATCAGAATGATTGAAAAGGTGGAAGTACTGCAGCTATAACAGCTACGCTATCAGGGTGGCAGGAAATATTTTAGAAAAAAAAAAGTATCAACAATACACATCATCAGGATTAAACATAAAAGGCACAAAGAAAATATAATGAAATGAAGAATTGATTACTGAGATACTTGCATCATGGTCTTCAGGAAGTAATATATTTTCAGTGACATAAAGGACCTGATCTGGTCTACACAGGAAGAAGCTCCTGAGACAAAGCAGAAAGGAACAACATATCTCTAAATACCATTTCCTCATCCTGTACAAATTCTCACGAACTAAGCAGTCCTAAAAATTTCTGTACAAATAAAGAATTAATGTGAAGTATGGGTTTCTTGTATATTTTTAGAGAAATTATGGGTTTCTTCTATTGTTGGAAACAAAAGTTTAACACTATTAGTTCGAATCAATTCCTGCATCTTCCCTACCAGCACATAATGCACAAAAACATTGACACGAAAGAAGCAGCTTCTAGCAATAACTCACTCTCCGACAACCTGTAAATCTTTATTCCCTACATACATTATGAAGCTTCTTGCTAAATATCAGATTGAAGGCCCCACAAGAGCTATAGACATGAAAAAAACCCAATCTGCAGATAGAGTTGGAGCATATTTCACAAGCTGAGAAAAGGCCAAGGAGAAGCACAAACTTCATTAGCTAAGTCCTCTTAAATTTGTGCATCAGAGAATGTAGAGCTTCCCTAATCTTGGTAGCATTTGTTTGTCTCATTTTCATAGATGTCTCCTGCAAGCTCTGGAGTCCACGACCCAAGGAAGTAATCATTGGCACAGAAGGTATAGATTCAGCGGCACACTCAATGCCATCTCCATGAGTCAGCAGCCCGGTACATGTGATTACACTGAAACCAAATGTAGCCAATGGAATGAAACTAATTCGTCGCACATGCCTCATCCTCATAATTTCATAGAATGATGTCCTCATTGCCAAGAAGCTAGTCCTTTCAGCTGAGGCAATAACAGTGTGTGTCACAGCACGAATTTTCTCAGCTGTTGCTGTAAATTTTAGTGTTGTTGCTTTGGCCCCAGCACTAGCAATCCCATGCGAAAAAATCTTTGATGACCCAAATATCTTCGCAAGTCCGGTGGAAGCCACTGCTCTTTGAACTTGGGATAATCCAAACTTTAAGATCACAGGGACCTTGTATGTAGCTAGTTTCGTGATTGTGGATGCTGGAAGAGCTTTGGATAATGATGACACACCTAGAAGTGCCGTAGCTCCAGCACCAACTGCTATAACAGGCTTATCTGCTAACGTGTCCTTTTTCCCCACATTATCAGTGGCTTCTTTTTCATCATTTTGATTATCTTCAAAACAAAGTCCAGTAATATTAGTGACCTTCAGGGGCGCAGATGTGTTCCAATGCTTCCTAAGACCAATCAAGCAAGTAACATCAACTATTGCAACCACTGATCCAAACTTCATTGCTTGATTCTTGAGGGCTTGTGCAAAAAGAATATGGGATTGATCTTCAGCAGGGAGCTTGAAGAACTCTGACTCGGTGTAGTGATCATTCTGTGTTCTAGTAATTGGAGACCGAGCAGCATTGTTTAAGGCTGCTCTTAGAAACTCAACGGCAATTCTAAAGATGTATATGTCAGATAATGTCTCTGTATTTATTGGCTTTCCCTCATTGACACTAGTGAGCATCGTCTGAGTAGATATCATAGCTTTTGTAATAGATGGGAGATCAATGAAAATGTCATGCAGATCTTGCAGCAAAGGGTAAAAGGATTGAGCAAAAGATGGAGCCTTGTATTTCTTAAGTGTTTGAGATTTTTCTGAATCCGGTTCAGAAACATCATTAGAAGGAATTTCTTTTGAAGTTACCAGGCCAAGATAAGGAATTACTGAGTTGATCATGTTTAACTGAAAAGCATCGGTGATGCAAAAGCTTGAAGGTCTTGAGTACAGAGCTGGGTCCACTTTTCCGGGGAGCATGCAATTCGTGTGCATCTGGGCCAAATTGTCATTGTTGCTCGAGGAAGCAATGGTGCAAGTCTTCTCTGGGGATTCAAGTAACAAAAAGTGTGAATTTATCTGCTCTGCAGCTTTCTTTGCAGCAAAGAGATGCCCACAGAAACCGACCCCAAAAATCTCTTGCAGCACTTGACAACCAGCAAAGTTTTCATATTGGTCTTTGTTTATCTTTTCAATAAAACATCTCTTAAGAACTCCAAAATATGATGTTGGAACAGTCTTTGCTTGATCATTTCTTGACCACCTCTCCACTGCCTGGATATTAGACAATGCAGAGGGGTAAACTTGCACTACTACAGCTTTAGGGTGAACTCCTTTGATCAGATATTCAGCATCCAATGCAGATTGTTCTGATAGGTCTTGCACAGCTAGGATATAAACAACAGTGCCAGAATCAGCTTCACTGAAAGCAAGTACAAACTGCTTCGTCTGGTCTGGGATTGAGAGCTTCTGAACTAATCGAATTGAATTTTTAAGATCATCAGGCTTCAATAAGGAAAAGGGCCAGAGACCTTGCAGGTGGGAGAGTATTCCTGATGCCATGATTAGAACATCATAAACTGCATGTTCCACTGAACAGCAAGGTAAGGAATGACTAAATTTATTGTCTGCGAGATAACCAGCAATAAGTTCATTAAACTATGACTGAGTGCTTGATATACAACTAATAAATAGTAGAATACTTTTGGTTTATTTCAATCAGAGATTACATCCTGAAATAACAAATTTAGTGTCTCAAAATGGTCACAGTTCCAATTGAAATCAGTATATGATAGACCACCACAGGTGCTTTAATGGATTGTCATGATTGCAATGTCCTGAGCATTTACTTCAAAATCAATAAAAAAAAAAGAAGCTGTAGGGGGTTTTATTCAACCATCCATTGACAGGAAAGATTTGTAAAAAAATAATGTAATATTTCTATTCAAATTAGAAATGGAACAACCAAAATTTCTGAAGGGTCTCGTATCAAGTTTGCATTGAGTATACTCTTGTATCAAACTATCAAAGCTTTATTTCTACTGCTTAGCAAGGTCGCCCTCCCTACTGATGTGTCTTTATGCCTGCTCAGGCTTTTCTTCATTTTCTTAAGTAGCATCTTGTTAATTTTAAAGTTCTTGCAATATGATTCAAAATCAAATTCAACCCTATTTGATAATGAGGTTTCTTAATGGAGTCGATTAAAAAAAATGACACGCTCGACAACAACTGCAAGTTTACACAGCCAACTACCAAATTCTACTTGTTAAAATGACATGATATTTGAAAACCTGACAGATCCTACATTCTCACCGAAGATTAGAAATGAGATAACGAAAAAAAAAAACCAGTTCATATACCATTCCAAGAACATTTTTTTATGGAAGATAACTAAAAAAAATGGAACCGTTTCCTCAATCGATTACAAAATTACAAAACTTTCATGACCAAATCGTCACATCGAGAACTATTTCAAACTGCCAAAATGTGCAAACAAGGATCTAAGGGTTTACTTACAAAGAACTGAATCAAGGAAAACATACCGATTGGAAGAGATCGCCGGAGGGTTACGAGTGCGAATTGGATCGCCCTGCAACGAAAACATAGAAAACGAGAAATCCCGACGCGTCGTTGTACCAAAGCGCTCGAAAAAGTTCCGCCATTTGGGGGACAAGAAGACGAAGGTCACGCGGCTTTATAAAATTAGTTTCGGATCCGGATCTATTTTCAGGCGGCTGCTGCGTATCGGTTTTAGATCCGAATGCCCGAGTTCGGATTTGTGTTTCTATTTTGTAGTTTTTATGTTAAAAAAAATGGAGATGCTACTAGCACACTAATACTTCTCATAATAATCGTAGGATGTTAAATATACGATGAATATAAAATTTTATTTTTCTTAAATAGTTTGTTAATAAATTATTAAATCTACCGTATATCAAATATCTTACTATTGTTAAGATAATTAGTACAATATTATCTATTTAAATAGATAGTACCTTCATTGGACTCTAAAAAAAGACAAGATGAGGTAAAATTTTGAAATTAGAATAAAACGACGTGCAAAATACAAATCTTGATGCTCTCTGAAAAATCAAACTTCGGTTTCTCATATTAAAATCAATAAAGATTTATATAAACGGGGATAATGATGATAATTCTTTTTTTTCAGCACTTCTGGATCCGTTTGATGATGGATCTTGTTCTTTCGACACAAATGTATATTGTATGTGTAAGAGTCTGATTTATTGTTTGAGTGTGCAAATGCATTTAAATCTGTTGATGTAAAATGTGTTGACATTTTTATTAGTAAATTAAAAATATGTATATATCTTATGTATGCATGGCAATGTATTCGCATTAAAGGTTATTCCACATTTTTTTATTCTCGTATGATAAATTCAACTGAAGATTTTTCTTTGCAGACTTCCAATATATAATATATAGGCTCTTGAATATGATGTCTGTAACTGTAATGATTGACTTAAACGAGAAAAAAAGAAAAGGTAGAAGAGAATGTTCAATGGTATTGCACCCGTTAGAGATAAGAGTTCTAGTTTTAATTTAATTTGAAGTCAATTTTTTTTTTATTTTAACTTAACTCAAAATCCTAGACTTCTATATATAAATCCTAAGCTCCGAAAATTATTTTACAATGACTTATTATTTAGTCATCTCTCTCCATCTTTTTCTCTGATCTCAAAGAACGTAAATGAGACAAAGCAACAATTAGAAGAAGAGAAACGTTAGGAGACACGACATCGGTAATAAATCGACAAACAAAGAGGATCCCTCATAGATATGAATTTTTATACAGATGAAGCGTGTCAGGTTCATATTTAGTTTATTTTGATAATAATTTAATATGATCATTCATCATATTGAATATCGAATTAAATTCTTGGATTTTATCATAGTTCAGATATTCTTTTTGTGATGTTTTCTACATGAAAATCATAGATCTTATGATTAGTTGTCACGCTATGTCCAAGCGGATGCTGCCGTATCTAACCCGACATGATTTGGATCGGTCATGTTAATTCCACAAAGTTGGAGGAACATGGTTGTGTCACCATAATATAGTTTATGCCTATCATCCAAGACACGATGTATTACTCAGAAATTTATTAAATAGAAAATAAATATAAAGATATTAAGTTGGAGGTTGGGCCTCCATATAAATAAGCCTTTCTAAATAATCTGCAACTCTTTTGGCATCTTCCTCTCCAAAACCCTAACCGCCCTCTCCCTTTCCTCTCATCTTCTCTTCTTCAAGCACACAGGTAATAGATCGATGTCTTTCCCTTAGTATTGTTATTTTTATCTATTATAAATCTGTACCCAATCCCTAGGAGGCGGTGGAAGAGAGGCATCACACAAAGAACGACGAAGAGATTAGATCCAAGAGAAAAACAAAGAAAGATCCAACAGGAAAAAGGTATGTAAGATGGCGGATCCCTTAGATTAGGTTTTTCATGATAGATCGAAGCATGCTAGGATTCTTATCATATTATGATGAATTTGAGATGATGATTACATGTTATGGAGTCTGGTTTTAGAGTCTTCATGAGGAATAGATGATATTGATGCCCTAGGAAGGATTTTCTTTGGATTAATTCGAAATAGATGTTCTACATGAATATATGATGCATATAAGGTAGATTTTAAAGCCAAACAATGTAG
>LTAE01011023.1:5445-15865 GCA_001647135.1 Pontederia paniculata
TTGTAAGGGAGCCTTCGCCCTTGAAGAAGGAGTTAGTGATCTTCGGAGATCTCGGTGCGAGAAGACCGGAGCAGGGACGTAGGCCAAGAGTTCGGTCAAACCTCGTCAACAAACCTTGTGTTTGTGTGCTTGTTTGTTTCCTTTGCTCTCTCTCTCTCATTCTATCTTATTGTTTTAGAATTTATATGCTTCCGCTAAACATATCCTAACGAATCCAGCACAACAAAGTAGCAAAAAATTATACACCAGTTCACCCCTCCCCCCTCTTGGTGCCATCCAGATCCTTCACAATTCACACATATAGGTCAATTCCGCAATAAATTTTTCATACATAAGATAATCCTACTTTCTAAAATTCATTACTTGATTGAACATTGGAACTAGAATTTGGGTACATTTGATCTAGATTATAATCTAGGGCTTTTATCATACATTCTAAAAAATTCAGAATTCACTTCATACATAGGAGTTCCATAACATTAGATAATCATAATTTGACTAATTACACCTTGAAAAGAACATTGTGTATACATCACATTCACCATAGAATTCATAACCTAATCAATTTTATAAGAAGAAAGTACTAAAACATATGAACCCTCATCATTCATGCACCAACCTACATACCATCACTCACATTCCTGTTTTACAAGAACATGATCTTTTTATAATCCCCAATCATATAATGAGGTAAGAAAACGAGGGATTAGATCTTATGTACACACCTTAGCTAGATTGTTCCTCTTCTATTTCCTTGTTCTTCACTCTTAATGCCTAGTCCTCCTTCCTTCCTAGTTTGATGTGTCCTCCTCTTGTCCTTGAACTTGTCCTTCTCCAAATCCACCTTGAGCTGCAAAAATACTAAATTTTAGGTTTATTCAGGACGAAGAGCGAGGAGGGAGGGAGAGCCTAATGTGAGGGCAAATGAAGGCTGCTCAAGAGTTTAAGTATTTACATATATTAAGGCATCACTTAGAATAGTTGAATTTAGGGTCATTTTTGATTTGTAGGTTTTTTAATCATTTGGGAGTTTACTGTAATTGTATGTAGTCAATATATATTGACTATATCTTACTTAAATAGAAATTATAATGAAATAAATTTTATAATTATTATTAATGAAATAATTTTAAGCATTTATATTTTCCATTTTCAACCAAATAAATTAGATCTTACAATTCTTTAAAATAAAAGTTTATTTCAAATAAGGTCTCATTATCTTATTTTTTTCAATTAGAATCGAAATTAATTTAATATATCACAAAGATGTGTATGAATTATTAATGAAGTTAGGGTGGATGATGATTAATTTTGTGCTTTCCCTTAAGTCTCAAGTTCGAGCTTTGCTATACGTAAAAAAATCTGCTAAGAATCTTACCCGCATGCAATTCAGGACGATCTAAATTAATCAAAGTGAAACTTCAAAAAATATGATGATAATTGAAAAGATGTGTCTTAATTAATTTATTTTTCAGATAAAAATTATGATACATGATGATAGAAAGATTCATATAACTTTGAGAAAAAATGGAAAAATAAAAAAGTCTATACAACTTCATGTGGAATTTGATTGGAAACAATTCTTGAGATAAACAACCACTCCACTTGACATGGTCATGCTAATGATTCAAACATCTCAACTGTACTCGATTGAGCTCGACATGACCGCATCGTGGACCCAACCTTATTTGTCTCCTCGTTGTGCATGATAATTGGGAATTCTCCACCCCGTGACCGCTTAAAATTTGAAGTACATTCTCCTCCGCCTTGCTCAACTCTTTGTTTTCTTTAAAAAAAAGTAGATTGGATATATAATAAATGTATTGAACTTCTCCTCACTTACTCCCATATATAGATTAAAGAAAATGCAATTTTCAAATATATGCTTATCTAATGTTTGGGATATCCAAAATGTTCACTCTGTGTCAACCTATTTGACCTTCTTTTATAATTTATTTATCCAAAACTAATTTGTAACCTAAGTGCATTTCAAAGTCAAAATGCATAATTTTTTTTTATCTTTTCTTAATTCAAATGCATCTTCTTATTATCTTATGCAAAATTTAATAAGAATAAATGTGTAATTAGATAAACAAAAAAATTTGGCTCATTGGTAAAAAAAGAAATGATGCACTGGATGACTTAATTGATAAGAGTTAGGGACTGCTAATCCTGAGTTAAAACTCTATATATTAAAAGAAACTAACTTTTGATCATGTGGATACTCAATGGAATTTGTGAAAAATTCTAGATACCGACGATGAGCAATTAAAAAAATATTTATATTTTTTAATTGGGCCAACATATGTATATGTGTACCTTCATTTAATACACATAATCAATTTCATTTTTATTTAAGGCCCAATAATCAGCCTGCTAATTGATTAAATTAATGCTCCTTCTTAATCATTTTTGTAGAAAAGAATTGACTTCTTTGTCATCTCACATAATAAAAATAATTTCTGCATAGAATATGTGCCATATTCTTTTTTAAACTCGTCGATTTCAAGGTTTAGATGGTGTGATCAATGTCTGGGGGTACATTTTCATCCGCCTGCAGTCATGGCTCATCATGACCTCCATTCGATCGACCATCAATCGAGTAATATTTCACGGCAAAATGTTGGAATAATTGTTTGAAGTGTTTAATGTTAGAGAATTCTCCCTCTGCATAAATTAAATAATTTAAATTTATATTTTTCAGAAAAAAATAATATCAAGCATCAGATATATTAGCGGAAAATTTCTTTAATAATAAAATAAAAAAAAACTATTGGGCAACAACACAATAATTTTACTATATAAAAAATCTATTACAAAATCTTTTTAGATTTTGCACAAATCTGAAATGATAAACTAGTGAGAATATATCTCAGAATATTCTCTGAAAAATTATGAAATAATTAATAAGAATGATATTTATGATTCTTTATTATCATAGTTTTAATTTTTAAAGATTATCCAAGTATGATTATGTTCTTGATTTCTTGCCCTTCAAGAAGAACTTCTCCTTCTTCGCAAATCAAGAGACTAAAAACATCAAAAGAAAAAGACTAGTAGAAGAATTGATGGATCTCTCATGTACTTAAAGATCAACAATATTTCTTTTCCATGAGAAGAAAATACTTCATCAAAAATCATTCTAACTTTTTTTTTGGATTTGTTTTTGTCTTTTTTTTTTCTGTAATCATTATATATTCAGAACTCAAATATCTAGTATAAGAACGATGTTCTCTTGTACATCTACAAAGTTGAGAAGTCAAAAATTTTCCCTCTTTAGAACCCTCTATAGCAATATCATCTGCATCGCCCACTAACACATCAATCTGGAGCTCAATATATAAATCATCATTGCTCTGCTTTTTTTTATGTATTGAAATTCGATAATGTTTCAAATTCATTAAACATCACATATTTGTTTTTGATGATTTTCTTCTTTCCTAAATTTCATAACTTGTATTCAGATTCTACGTCTTCGTATCTCGAAAATATGTATTTTTTAGGCTTGTTATTTAATTCTTGTTCTTGTTCCTTTAATTCATGTGAAAAAAAATTGGCAATAAAAAATCTTCGAGTGAGAATAAGGCACACTATTATCAATCCACATTGTTATAGGAATATAAAAATTTAAAGGAACTGATGAAGATCTATTGATCAGGTAACATGCAATATACCCAACTTCATTCTAAAATAGCTTCGACCTATCCATCCCTAGCATATATATGAGTTTATCTACAATGGTTATGTTCATTCTTTCAGCGATAATGTTCAAAGACATTTTAATTTGTTTTTCGTCTTTCTTTCTACCATGACTTGAAAATTTTGAAAAATCTAAAATATTTATTTTTTTTTGTTTACATGAAATAAATAAATAAATAATATAAGTAATAAAATATCAATCGTCACGTAAGGAGTTATCCTCAATAAGACTACATACATCAAAATGCATTAAATTCAGTATATTTTCTTTTCATTTGGAATTTGACATAAAAGTCACTCTACATTGCTTACCAAATAGAAAATTATCATAAGTATTCAGAATTTTATCATTTGTAAGAGTAATGTTAGAATTTCTTGTCAGAACCTACAATCTTTTCTCACTCATATGTCCTAATAGTATGTACCATAAATTTATTGCAGCTTCATTCTACATTGCATTAAGTAATTGTCCAATCAAATTCACTTGAGTCTTGTAGATGATAATTTTTCTTCAATAATTATGAATCCTTTAATATCAGATTGAGATGCAAGTTAGGTATGTGTCTCACACACTTCATAATCAACTAACACCTAATATTTATTCGTTTACATACATCTTCATTGTGCTAAAAACATCATTCTTGTGTATGCTAAAACATTATTTTAAAGAAGTTCCATGATGTAAGGCACCTAAATCAATTATCTACTCAATCGAAGAGTATGTGAAATTGCAGTTTTTATTTTCATTTGAAATAAATATAAGATCATCATCTAAAGTCACTGTAGTAGTACTCTTGTTGTCTTCATCTTTTTATTTCTTCTTATCATGTTGCTTCTTTTAGTCTTTAAAATTTTATTTGATATATATGAACTTTCTTATCATGATGATAACACAAAAATTTTCTCCGGATTCTGATCTTTCAATATGACACTTAGGACCTCTCCTTGTATCTCTCCTCTTATTTTTTGTGACAAGAGTATGTTTTATATATGTTTCTCACGATTTTGCTCCTCATTTTTATTAAATAAATAATTTTTAATCATGAAAAATGATATAACACCATTATGGATAGAGTTATTGAGTGCTATTACCAAGCTTTTCCACGATTATATGATAAGGAACTTATGAGCATTAAACATTGCATCTCATCATCAAGAGCTATTTTCAGTTCACCTATTTGATTTACTAAATCTTAAAATACAACCAAGTGTTCAACAATAAAATTTCCATCTCGAAATTTAAGTTCATCATTTTTTTTGTTTTCAAAGTGCCTAATAATCCCAATAGCCGTTCTACATATTCTTATGCAACTATCAATAATTTATTTTCTATTGGCATATTATTTTCTAATTTAATAGGATTAAATATTTTTGTATTGTAGAGAATATCCCTCATCCTTGCTTCTCAAATTGAATAATTATTCGAGGTCAGCTTGATCATATCATTGAACAAAGAAATAGTTTTTTCTCCATTTAATTCACATTTAAAGAGAACACCCAAATCAATTTTATTCTGATATCACTTGTTGTGAATTATCTTTTTACTCCTATATATGAATTTAATAATGTAAGTCAATATTGTGCATAGAAAATAATATCAAGCAAAAAAGATATCAAATTTTACGTGAAGAAACCTTCCAACAAGAAGGTAGAAATTTATGGAGTAATTTATAAATAACTTCACTATAGAAAGAATGAATTAAAAGGTCTACATTTTGCCCAAACCCAAGATGATAATCTAATAGAAGGAAATCAACATACATCTTATAAAAGATATGAAATAATGAACAAAAATAATATCATTTGATTACTCTGATTCTTTGTGAACATATTATCAAAAAATATTTAGAGATTGTTCCAATCTTATTCTATTTTTTATTCTATTTTTTATTCTATTTTTTAAAGAAAAATTCTTCGTATTCTCAAAATCACTCACTTCTTCACAACTATCCTCAGCACAAAGAAAGTTCAATTTTTTCTATTTTTTGCCATCAGTTTTCTCTCTTTTTCCTTTTTTTTCTTTCTAAAAAAAGAGAAGTCCTATTTATTTCATTTGAATGATATAATTCAACTCCAGCTTAAACACTTAAATTAATTAGATTTAATTTAACTTACTTTGTATCTTTCATGAAATTAAAAGCCAACCTTTAAATTGTATGATCCGAATCATAAACTTGAGTTGATTAGGATGAAGGATTTTGGCTGATCCGAACACAATTTGGCATTAATAAATCAGACACATGTTTAAAATTTTTAAATTGATTGGATCTAACCATTATAGAATTATTTTTTATTTATAATTTAACTAAATTAATTTAATTTAAAGTTTAAAATATATTAATATAAAATACTTTAATTTTAAAAATTTTTTTAATCATCATGAAACACTCTATTCTTACCTTTAGAAAAACACAATTAATTTTAAATAATTTAAAAAAGTAGCAGAAAGAAAAAGTAAAAGAAAATTAAAATTTGATGTTGATTCAATTCAATCCAAATTTGATTGGATCAATCCAATTAGATTAAAATTAATTCAATTTTTGTGAACATCCTGTTTAATACAGCAGTGACCCATGACACCTTTTTTTTTTGGGAATAAGGCATCAGGTACTGTTGGACCACCAGATCTGCCGGGGAAAAAAACGTGCATGGCCTTATGGGTCTCTACCACTGCGAATTACCACAAGATAGGCCCAGCAATAATGACGGGCCTTGAAATTGAAATCCTCCCACTCTCTCGCATCATCCTTATCTTCTCAACTTAAAAGTTTCATATAAAGTTATAAACCGTACAAGGTTCACGTAGACATTAAAATTCGAATTTAAGATTTTGGTTCTCATACCTAAGTCAATATGTGCATGATCCTAAAGAGGCACACTTAGGAAAGCCACAATTCGTGTAGCAAGGTATCTAAAAAAAATGATATTCATTATTGATAGTGGTTCTTTATGTGGAAAAATCTAACGATAAAGAGTTTTGCGATGTTGATTACATGACTTTATTCTAGTTTTTGTGCCAACATGGCAAATTGATTGATTTCATGGAAGTAAAAAAGAAAACAAACAATCTTCATTTGCAAAATCCAATTATAATAGCTTATCCAATCAGTTTGGATTGAGAGATTTCTCAGTGCATGTTTGGATGTGAAACTATGATTTTTGGATGTAAAAACTTATGTTCATATTAGTTTTCGAGAATTAATTAAATTGTTCATGCAAAAATAGATGTATTCTCATTTAGTATTTGAATGAAAAAATGTAACGATGAAAAATTAAAAAATTGATTAGATATTTTTGTTCGATGAGTGTTTGGATGAACTTTTAGAACTAAATAATAATTTAGTTTAAAATATTATATATATGATAAATAATTATTATTTATTATGTATATTAATTAGATTAATTAATAATATAAACTTGCTTTAAAATAATAATAATAATAATTTACTCATTTAAATAAGAAAATAAAAAATTTTATGTGATAATATACCAAATAATAACATCATATATTGAATTTTTTTGTAGTTTGATTAAGGATGAACTAACAAATAAATTAATAAAAAAAATTAAGATATTATAAATATTTAAATTTAAAAAAGAAGAAACATAAATTTGAATCTACGTAAAAAGTATCGACGCAAAAAATATAAAATAAAAAAGAAATGATAATTTCAAGTAATTATCATAGTTAAATATAATAATAAAATTAGTGTAATAATATTTTAATCAAACAACCTAATCATAAGACTAATTAAAAAATTAAGATAATGTAAAAGTACAATATAAAAAATAAAGTTAACAAAAATGAAAGAGATAAAAATAAAATATGACAGCAAAAAATGAAAGCTAACAAATAAAATAATTATTATTTATAAGTATAATAATATAGGTTATTCATATAATTCATTTTAGTATTAATATATTAAACTAAAAAGATAATTTATAAATATGTTATTAAAGTTATAGTCATTTCTTAAAATATTAGATTTTATCAAATAAAAGAAAAAATGAAGAAAAATTGTTCCAACCTGAAGTTGGAACCAAGAGTTCCATTTTTTTAGAAATCAATTTCCACTTGGTTCTCATCACACTCGTAATGATTTTTTTTCTCATATTTGCCAAAACCAATGAGAATTAGGGCAGATTTTGGCCCTAGTTCTCGTACCCAAATAGGCCCTACGAGAACTTGGTTCTGAGCAAAATCTCACGTGATCAGAACAAATGAAAGTTGGAATATTTTTTTTTCTTTTTTTTATTTGATGATCTAATATTTTAAGAAATGATTATAACTTTACTAATATAGTAATAAATTATTTTTTTAGTTTAAAATAATTATATTAGTAAGTTAAATTATTATGCTTATAAATAATAATTATTTTTTTTTTGCTTTCATATTTTATTTTTATCTCTTTCATTTTTCTTAACTTCATTTTTTATATTGTACTTTTACATTATCTTAATTTTTTAATTAGTCTTATAATTAGGTCGTTTGATTAAAATATTATTACACTAGTTTTTATTATTATATTTAATTATGATAATTATTTGGATTAATTTTTCTTTTCTTACATTGCTACTTTTTACGTAGATTAAAATTTATGTTTCTTCTTTTTCAATTTAAATATTTATAACATCTTAATTATTTTTTGTATTAATTTTTTTGTTAGTTCATCCTTAATCAAACTAAAAAAAATTCAATACACGATGTTATTGTTTGGTATAATATCACATTAAATTTTATTTTCTTATTTAAATGAGTAAATAATAATTATTAGTATTAGTATTAGTATTTTAAAGCAAGTTTATATTATTAACTAATCTAGTAAGCATATAAAATAAATAATAATAATTTCTTATATATATTATTTCTTTTTATTTTTATTTTTTTTAAATAAATTATTTTTTAGTTCTAGAAGTTCATCTAAACACCAACTAAAACATCTAATCAACTTTTTACTTCTTCATCATTAAACTTTTTCATTAGAATATTAAATCAGAATATATCTATTTAATCGATTCGTTCTCGGAAACTAAGTTCGTGCATCCAAATGGTACCTTTATAAATTAGAATTTAAAGTTCTTCGATCAATCTCAAACATGTGAGATTAATTATGCAATATACATTGTTTCGAATCTTGTCTATCAGGGATGGAACCAGGATAAAAGAATAGGGGGCAAAGACATAATAACTTTCTAAAAATAATAATTTTAAAATAATATAATTAATTTTTAATAACTAATATATTGACAAAAATATTAAAAGACCTAATATTTATGATTTTTAACATTAAAAAAGGCCATATCAATCAAATAAATCATACAAGTCATTTAGAAAAATTTTCAACATTTTTTAAATATAAATAAATAGAAAATAAATTGATAAAATATATTTTATTTTTATTATGTTTCATATATACGTATATATTTATATATTGAAAGAGTAATTGACCTTCTATTTATAGATTTTTTATCAATCATGGACATAATATTTATTATATATAATGGGAACTTAAAATAAAATAGATTTGCATCATGATCAAAATGTTTGATAGTGTCTCAATCATAATTTTCAAATAAGATTATCGTAATAAATTTGTAGATATAATATTTTTTTTAAAATTAAGTTATCATAAATTTAATCAATAAATAATAAAGAGATGCAAATTATAAATTTTTATTTCCGTCATATTAAATAAATAGAAAGTCAAAACCTAAAAGTCCAATTTAAATTTAGTTTGCATTTACTTTAAGCATATCATATTAATTAAGATATGAATACATATAATTTAGCCACTAATTATGATATCTAGATGAAAATTAAATTATTCGATTTTATTATGATTTACCACTATACATACGTTAGAGACAAGTTAAAAGAGGAAGGCTTGATCTAGCCCAATCTATATATATTCCGACTAATTTTAGTTTGCAGACACCTTGAGAAGGATTTAAGCATTCAATAGAACAATCTGTTATAAGTTACCAAGTTAGGAATGTCAAATGTCTTTGCTTCAAAGTTTGAGGGGGCGTGTACTCGAGTCCACAATGGTGTTTAATAACTTTTTGACTAACTTTGTGAAAGTTAAGAACTTTGTGTCCTATGTTTTAACTGGAGAGTGTCTAATTCGTTGTAGCCCTTCGTACCGACACTCTTCTTGGCTTTGAAAAAATATTTGCATATATTATTAAACTATAAGATTTTTGGGAGAGAAATATCCGAAAGGGCTCTCTTCCCTTCTTTATAGGAAGCCCAACAGTAAATATTATTTACTTATTTAATTTCTATCTTCTCGAAATTTGTTTTTGTCTATGAACAACTCCCCATCCTTAATCATTTTTTTTTATCTTTTTCCTCATGACAATTTAAATTACATCACAATAATAGTACTTATAAAATACTAGAATTTAATATACCAAAGAAGATAATAAAGTATTTATCAGTGATAGTCCGAATTTAAAAGAAGTCGACAAATAAATCCTAAGCTAACGTTTCTAACTTCCAACCTAATTGTCCATAATTACGAGACGTGATAAGATTTGTTAGTCACCTCCTCAAATTCTTATCTCTCGTTGCCGCAAGGGATTCAGATTTCCACGAAACAATAGTAATTAACTATTACTCTCCATAAGTAAAGACTTTTGTAACTTATTACGATTCGGAATTAATTATTATTCTTCATAAGAATTGTTGCGAATATAAGACAAAAAAAAAAAAAAAGCT
>LTAE01011024.1:0-12796 GCA_001647135.1 Pontederia paniculata
TCGACCTCTTCATATCTTTGGTCGACCGTTTATGCTTCTGCTCTCCATTACATAGACTCTTCCTCTGAAACTGGTCTACCGCTTCATGTACTTAGGACGCCCTCTACACACATGTAGTTCTTCTGATATATATTACGTGTGCACTGGTCGTCCATTCCTTCAGCTCAGGTCGACCACTATTCTGAACTTGAATATGTCTTGTATCATAAATCAGCTCAACAAGTTTATTAATACAGACTGAGTTCACTTACAAATTTGTGATCATTCAAAACATTCTCAGGATCCTAGATTCAACAAAACTTGCAACAAGTCCATCCAACATACCTAATCGACGACATATGCAAATCATTGACGATGAATTGCCATTGGACCATAATAGTTCGAGAAACGACAATTATAATTTAGCCAACTTGCCTGAATGAGACGTGATGAATGAATGTGATCAAGGAGTCGATTATAAGTCTCTACTCAAAAACATTTGTAGGATTAAGTAAAACAATATGATATTTATGATTTTCAAATATCAAATCTTTACCACCTCCGAATTGGTGGCAGCCTCACATGTAATAATGTACAACCTTGATTTGATTTTTTTCCAATTCATCATATTATCTTGCTTGATATTTGTCTATACTTGAGATGTGTTAGCGATGTCAACACTAATTATGATAATTTTTTAAGGTACAGTGCTACCTTACTGTGTAGCTCGTAGTTTGAGCAAAAGCAGGACACTCGAGGTTCCCTTTGTTTTTCACAAATAACTAGTCACTTTTATCTCTTAAGTGAACTCTTAGCCTTGAAGGCTAGCTAGTTATTTGCCTCTGCATAAGTGGCACAGTTCACTACATCCATTTGCTCATGGATATAAAAATAACTTATCGATATAGAAATATTTTTATCTTGGTCAAGGAGTATTGGTAAGGATTTCCAATTTGATAGTAAAATTTGGCACTATAGCCTATTTCTGGTGATTAGGTATCTCTTCGTTTCTCATGACTAGAAGCATAAATATAGACATTGTGAAGTCATTCTAATATTCCAGTAGATTCTAGGTTGGATCATATATTTTATTCATGTTCATCCACTAGGCCAAAGCAATCTTGGCTAAAGACACCTAAATCATTTTTATTTTCTTGTCTCTCAAGTTCCTCATTTGAGTACTCACTCGAGTTTTATCCTTAAATCTCAACTTTCTCAAGTTTTTTTCACTTACGAATTCATCGATGTCATTATTATCAATTTCACTTCACTAAGAAAATCAAGTCATCATTACGATTAGCTATACTTTAATCAATCACTGAAGATTGAGTGATATTATCTCAATTGGAACTATCACTTAAGCTCTACTCATGTATTGTGAGTCCACACTCATACTTGACCCATGTGATCAATTGACTCAATTGCGACCTTTCTATTGCATAGTCAAAATTATTTTACTTGCAACTCTTGTATAACATTATCAATCATATTATAAATCACATGTCTCTTTATAAAACTAAATATTTCATGTATGCTATCACATATGTTATCATATCAAACCTCTTTTCCCCAAGAAAGTTCATAAAAAATACAGGTAAATTTTCACCGAAGAAATGGGTAATGCTATTGATTTGAAAATGAATAGATCTTTTAATCACTGAGGGAGATTTCCCCTTCACTAGAGGAGAATGTTAACCAAGAGTTAGGTTTATAGTTTACTTTGAAACTAACAACATTTGACCAAACTATAGAGACATTGCAGAGCAATGCACGTAGTAAAGGACGAGAACATGTACATTGGTATATTTTTTATAATAGAAAGGTGAAAGAGATTGTTAGGGATTCAACCGTCAAAGGTTTTAACGCGTCAATTAAGGACTAAGTTAAAGTTTATAATGGTATTTTTTGGAAGATTTTTTTCCTTCCACATGATTTGTTTTTTGCACTTGAATCCTAGTTGTGCAGATAAGTAATCATGTTAGGAACCGATGCACGTGTGGCGAGCAGCTGAACCCACAACTTTTGTTATATGCAAATTTTAATTTAATATGTGTGTGCATCACAATGATCTATTCGATTTTCTTAATGAGCAATCGAAATTACTAACTTTCGCATCTTTGTCCGGGATCCCAAAAGTGTTTTCAACAAGGCTATATTGAACTTTGGTGCACAAAAAAGGATATATTTAAATTATTTCATGTATGCTCCTTATCTCTTAATTGTTGTCTCTCTTGGTAACCTCTCTCCAAGAAAGTCACTAGTTTCACCGCTTCGTCGAGAGTCCTACGGTTTCTTGAGAAGTTCTTCGTCCTTAACCCCACATGCAATACATGGACAAAGCAGTTATCCTTTTGTCGATCATCCAACATAGTGTTAGCGCTAAGAACTCTTGTTGCTTCTGGCCCATCTAGTAGGATAGGGAGTAACAAACCTGGAACACCTAAGTTAGCCCATGAGATATCGTCCTTAATCACAAATTTGATAGTGTGTATCGGTGTTCCACCAATACATGGTTGTCTCTTTGAGAATGTGAGTCACAAAAAGAAGTTTATGACTCTTCAAATATTGTAGTAGCCTGAAGATGTGCTCCATCGAATCAATCCACCTCTCAATCTTGTATAAGACATTGGTGCCATCGAACTGTGGCAGATGTACCTTCATAAACGTTTGGATGGTGTCCTTCAAGGGCACTAGTGGTGGCAGCTATCCTATGATAGGAACTTGTTGTAAAGATGGTTGATTCTTTGTTTGATCCTTTACTACTTGGCTACCTTGAGTCGCTTGTAAAGCGGAAAGCTAATGTCTTCCATTTATTAAACAGGGTCTATGGTTGGTTAAGTTCAACTAAAAATAAGTTCCATAAAGAAGATTCTGCTTTTTGTCCCAGCCAATTCCTCCTAGATGCATTTCTTAATTTTGGGCCCCACGGCCCCAGCCTCGACCTCGCCTGCGATCACGTTGAGTTGGTGCACGTCTAAGAGGCATTTGCGCACATACATCATATCATTTTTGTTAATAACAATAAGGATTCAACTTATAACATTTCTTACTTGCGTTTGTGATTATTGTTGTGGCATGTACTTGTGGTGCGTGCACATGGACCCCGTACTCTATTCTATATTCTAGGACATCAAGAGAGCCCTAGATTTTGGCTCTATTACCAAAATGTAATGCCCTAAAATTTGGCCACCACTACGCGTTGAAGCCTCCTTTCATATGAGCTATATTGCATTACATTTGTTGATCATTTTATTGACCATAACAAGTCAACATAAGTAAGACACCAACAGAAATATAATAGAAACATAACTATGATAGATGCAAAAAAGAAATAACAAAAGCGTCCCCAAACATAACTCCAAAGTGCATACTCTGAATAGTATCCAAATTCATGCTTTATTACAACTCAATGTTTGACACATACACATAATATAAAATTAATAAAATGAAATCCCTAGCCATGTGCAACAACAACCAGAGCCTTATCGCTGCACACATCATCTCCCAACCGAGTAAGAAACCAAGCACTTGCAGGGATCAATATAAGAAAAGTCCTCTCCCGTAAGCTTTTGAAAAGGTTGTTTGAAAAGTATAACAATGAGCATAGATATTCATTTTAGGATAAAACATAATATTTTTGGGCACATTATACTCTTCAGGGATTATTTCATGTAAATTTGCATCTTTATGAATGGGGCAAGCGCCCATACTTAGAGCATAATTCGTACCAAGAAAGAAAAATGAGCCAAAAGGGACATGATAGAAGCCCACTGCTGAAACTTTAGTGAATATGTGTCAAAAGATTTTGGTTTTGTGCTCCGTAAGAGTCAGCATGCCGTCTTTGATCAATAGCTATCAATTACCTATAGAAAACTACCTTAGAGTTTCGCTAGATACCCTCAATTACCTTGAAAATACCGAAGTCAATTAATGGAGTCAAAAGATTTTGGTTTTGTGCTCCTTAAGAGTCAGCATGCCGTCTTTGATCAATAGCTATCAATTACCTATAGAAAACTACCCTAGAGTTTCGCTATGTACCCTCAATTACCTTGAAAATACCGAAGTCAATTAATGGTTTTTGACATGAGTATTTTGTCAACGAAAGGGTCTTTCTCTTTCTTCTAAGGTGTACCGCTCATGAGGTTTCCCGACTGGTACTAAAACATCAGTCGCATTAAGATACGCACTATTAATAATGGTCAGTATGTTCAAGCTCATTCAGCACTTAGGACCATATTATTCTTTTCTTGTTATCTTATCCTAAGCTCATCAAACATTACAATCAGTATGTGAGCCTTTATCAAACCCAACGAAGATTCAGGTTGTCCCACCGTGCAGACACGATTAGCTATGCCATGAAGCACACATAAGAAGGGATATAATAAAAAGACATGAAATCCTAAACTAGAGAGATTGAGTCCTTAGACAAAAAGGAACGAATCCCTAAACAGAAGGGATAAATCCATAAACAATCGTCAGAGCCATTCTCTTCATGTGATAAATTCAATCACATAACAACTTTTAAGTCATATTATAAGTTAAGCAATACACTTACTTCGAGATTATCTTCAAGTATCCTAAATGCAATAAAAAATAAGTCCTCCAATCAAGACAAAGTCTTGTAATCGGGATAAAATTCTTCAATCGGGATAAATCCTGCAATCAATGTACCCTAAATCAATGACTTAGGAAGAGATCCAATAATATTACATCAATTAGAATCAATTCATTCGTTATACAGAATTAGGATTGATGTTGTCCATTTTGCCACTAGCCATCCATCTTCTAGTCTATACTTCATTGTATGTCAAACCTTCAAATGAAAAAAGGAACGAGCATGACAGGAAGTTCACGGGCATGACAACTAGCCTCACAGGCATGACGAATGTGCTTTTCTTTTGTTTCCAGCTTCACGGGGCATGTCGGGCAATTCACGGGTGAGACGATGTCAATGTCTACGATGCATCGATCGTGATAGACACTTCACAGGCCATGACTTCTAGTTCACGACATAACAATGTTCTTCACGGGCATGATTGCTTGACCTTACGGGCATGTCCGAATGCGTGTCATAAATGCTAAAGCTTCACTATCATGAAATCCAGTTTCACGACCGTGGTCAAGAAGTTCACCATCGTGAAATCCAATTCCACGGCTCCACAATGGGTTGACGATCATGAAATCAAAATTTACGGTCGTGACTGAAAGGATATAATTTGCGCAATGGCATCATGGTCATGACTAAGACTCCTTTCCTTTCTACTTCAATTCTACTTAAAACAAAAATCTATCATGCTAGGCATAGAGGGAGGATGCGAAAATTCACACATGTAAAAATATACTCGGCAAGTGTACCGATCGCTCATGTAATAAGAGTGAATATAGAGTTGTCGATCCCACAGGGACTAATGAAATTTAAAATCCAAAATCTTATCTGAAAACTTGAAAAGGAAAATTTTAAAGTTTGTTTTGGAAAGATAAAAGAAAAACAAAAGATAAAATAAGTAAAAGATGAAAGATGAAATCTAAAATTTTCAAAAGATAAATAGATAAACATATTAGGTTGGTTAGGGATAGAAGTCTGTTCACCACTGTTATCTTTTGGAATTAATCAATAAAAATCTCTGAATGTTGGATGACAGAAGGATTGATTTAAATTTATAAGACNAATTCGTACCAAGAAAGAAAAATGAGCCAAAAGGGACATGATAGAAGCCCACTGCTGAAACTTTAGTGAATATGTGTCAAAAGATTTTGGTTTTGTGCTCCGTAAGAGTCAGCATGCCGTCTTTGATCAATAGCTATCAATTACCTATAGAAAACTACCTTAGAGTTTCGCTAGATACCCTCAATTACCTTGAAAATACCGAAGTCAATTAATGGTTTTTGACATGAGTATTTTGTCAACGAAAGGACGCTACGGTGCCTTAGCAGGTTCCCGATCCTCCTTCCAAAGTGGTGATGTAGGCGGATTGGTAGGGCTTAACATTATTCGTGTTTGGAGTAGGTGAACGCGGGGAATCTTCTAAAGAGACATTATAGAATAGCACCTTTTGATGAGAAATGTGAACAAGAAGCTTCCAGAAAACTAGTGTTTTCTGAATTATATGAAGCCAGTAAGCAAACAAAAAATCCGTGGGTATTTGAACCCGAATATCCAGGAAAAAGCAGAATATTTGATGGAAGAACAAGACAGCCTTTTGAACAACCAGTTCTAATAGGAAAGTCCTATATCCTAAAATTAATTCACCAAGTTGATAAAATCCACGGGCGTTCTAGTGGACATTATGCACTTGTTACACAACAATCCCTTAGAGGAAGGGCGAAACAGGGGGGACAGTGGGTATAGTCTTGCTGAATACTCCCGAAAACTCACTGCCTGTCATGTGAATTTATCGAACTATAACTGAATGTAACAACAAAATGTGTGTGTGTGTGTGTATCATGATGGATTAATAGTTGAACATCAAATTTAATTTGTAGATCGGTGGAGTATCATGAAATCATCAATAAATGGTATAGGTAATAGTAAGAATTCATTGCCTAGAATTATTTCTTAAATTTAATTATCAATGGAGGTACAGTAGCATATGATTAGTAGTTCGATAGGATGTGATGACATCAATAATAGGAATCAATAAATTAATAATCATGAAAGTTATTTTTTTCAACTTCTTATGTTTCTTTTACGGTGGAAGATGTTTATAAGGTATGACATGAAAAATAATACAACTTATGCTCGTAGATCAATAGTGTCTCAAGTCATGATAGGTGCCCTTTTCTGAGGTTAGAATTTTGTGTGGAATCTTTTTCATTGTATGAGGTGAAGAGTCTCACACAATAAGAATAGTGGCAATAGTGTTTTACCTTCACCAATTGTATAGTTTCATAATGTTGACTTTAGTTACACTATATGTCCCCATCAGTAGTTTATATCTTTATTAGACTATTAGTTATCATTTGGATTTGATGAATTCAATGATCATGATATAAATAGGTTAGAAAGTAAAGTGACAATATTGAGAAACTTCAAAGTCATACATAAGCTCACATGAATAGAAATAAATTATAAAATCTGATATGATGGTAAATCTTCGGGACGAAATTGATATTATTCATATAAATAATCAACTTATAAATATATTTAGATGGATCTTGAGTTTCAAATAATACATCTAAATCATGATAAGGATAATAAAATAGTTCAAATAAAAATAATGTCACTAAACTAGATTAATAATTAACAGACAAATTTGGAGCGATTTATCATTACAATAATTCACTACACATATATAACCCCATAATTGAATTAAGACTAACAAACATAAATAATAAAAAAATAAATATATAATTTGTTGGCTATATTTTCAATTAATTCTAATAAGTAAATAAATAAATAATAGTTTCTCAACTCTGTTTTCTAATTAGTTCTAATAAGTAAATAAAATAATTAATCATTTCTCGATTAGATTCACAAATAATACATGAATAAAAATACACTATAGTAGTCAAATTGACCATCGTAACCATGCATGTCCATGCGCTACGGTTGCCATTGTAGTGTGATATGCTATCAACCGGAGCGCATCCTTGCGCTACAACAGTGTCATAGCATGTCCCAGTGAGGTCGTAATGACCCCGCTGAAGCCGTAGTGGACTTTTAAATTATACTACTATCCGTAGTACGGTACTAGTTAATCGTAGCAATTAATAATACAACCATAGTCGCTATGTTTTCTTAGTTCTTCATTGATGCACAAAAAAACACGGAGATTAAAAACAATAACCAAGGACAAATACCTAAGGATCTGTCTATGAGAACAAATTAGGAGTTGAGAAATTAAACTATTGTAGATGGGACAACAATACTTATATGAAACTATATTTTCATCATTTTAAATAATAAAACAATCAAGGAATCAAATCACTACATACATAATAAAGGATGGATAAAGGGATTATATTCGGAAACTAAATTATATTATTTTAATCTCATTGTTAGATCTCGTTAAGCACACTTTGTTGATGATGAATCATTTCTTGATGTTCCTTCCTAGTGTTGTCTTCCGCCGCTACATCCTTGAACCTCTACTACATCACTGGTGTCCCTCTTCCTCCTTCAAGTAAAAAGAGAAAAAAAGAAATAAAAGATGAAAACAAAGGAAAGAGAGTTTTGGGGAAGAATTTACAAAATAAAGATTCAGATTTTTCCTCGTTCCCCAAGTGCTACTAGAGAGAAAATCGAGAGAGGAAAGTCAGGACTGCTCTCATTGTCGCTATGGTCAAACCGTAGTGACCTTTGACTTTGGTGTGGCTTGGCCGTAACGATCCTTACCTTCCTTTATTATTTTTTTGGGCTGAGGCGTCATATTATAGTTTGGTTTTTTGATGGTAGACTCTGTATTCAGAATGCTAATTCACTCTATAACAATTTCCTCTCACCTAGTGACAACATATTTTAGTTTCTTTAGATGATGTTGAGGCCCCTACGTTTCACATATATAGATATGCTAATGCTATTTCTCATGCTCTAAAAAAACTATCAAGCTCTATACACGAATGAAGGATTTCAATTCCTTGTTGATATGGATTTTGAACAAACTCTTCGATATGCAATTAATGGTAAACTATGGAGAATTACAAATCAACTTGATAATTATGAGTAATTGAAGGTTGTATTTGTAGTCTACACAATCGAGAATCAAATCGTTCAAGAAGCATCTCAAAATTTTATTTTCAAGGATCTCCTTGTTTCAAAAATTTTAATTATCTAATGCTTGCAACATAAACTTTCCTTGTCACGCTGAAAAGATAGTGGTCGGCAAGAATAAATTCCGAACGAGCAGCAATAAATGAAAAAGAAAACCGAGAAAGCATTATATATTCAAATTAAGAACACATGGAGGTTGAGTAAGAAGTGAACACGATTTCACCTTGCAATCAAGTCATTCATACAATTTGCATGCTTCGACATGAACATGTCACAAGCAGCCCAAACACTACTGTAAAATCACAAAAGCCTTCTTATGGCCCACTGCATGATCCACAACTAAATCTAGTGTCAAGTCACTCGCGTAACTGAGCAGTAAACAGCTCCACAAAGTCTTCTCTTGAGTTGGTTTATCTTTGCCACCCAGTTCTGGTTCCCTCTGAAAAAGCCACAACCACCTGAGAACGAAATCTAAGACGAGGCCAGATTCTACTTTCAATTATTGCACCACCTTACTGCATCAGATATCACAGTATGTCTCTATAGAAAAGTTCATTTAGACGACTAATCCAATAAAGAAGACCTACTGCCTTTCTGATCTACCATCACTCCATGTATAGGCAATGGGGCTTTGCACCTTGTGCTGCTTGCTGACCCAAGTGATCCAACCAAATGCTGTGCTTGTGGGGCTCCCCCCTTTCTTTGCAACAAATGTGACACTATACTTCAGTTTCTGGCCTGGATGCTTGAACACAAGTTTTTTGGGTTTTACAGTCACCGCGACAACCTCAGAGCTACTGACCTTCACTTCGTACACAGAATCAGCCAAGCCAACATTTGTGAGCTGCCTTCTATACTTAATAACCCGCTTGGACCTCTCAAAAACAACAGAGAATGATGGGTAGTTAAGATCACCTGGGTTCGAAAGTTTCCTTGAACAGGTGATGTTAGGTCTCTTTGTAATTGCTTGGATATGAGGAATTGTGTAGTCCAAGGAGCAGAGGAAAGCAATGTAGTCATCTGTGGCGATGTCATAGACAAGGCCTGGGGAGAGAGCTTTCTGTGGATCCACATGACCAGCACCATAGGAAAATGGATTGGCAAGAAAACCTCCAGCAGCATCCCTGAGTGGAGATTTTGTGTTGTCAAAGGTGTATGCCGTAGTCATAAGAGCAGATTTGATGGCAGCAGGACTCCAGTCAGGGTGTGCAGCCTTCAGCAAAGCAGCAACCCCACTGATGTGTGGGCATGACATAGACGTCCCTGCATGCATTATTAAGGATTAAACCGGAGGCAAGAAAAAGAAAAACAATGAACAATTCACTTTATTTACATTGAGTGGAAAGTTAACTTTTTGTGTTTTCACACAAGCAAAAGGTAGTCAAACAATTTCATGTTTAAATGGCAATGGAGCCTTTATAAGACGAGGAAACATTATAGAGGAACCACTTTTTCTCTCACTTACACTGATTATTCATTAACTGCTGTGAAAAACTTTGAGTGCTTCCATTACTTCATTCCACTTAAAAGGCATTCCCATTAAACACATTATTAAGTTCTCATGAAACAATGAAACGAGGAGGGAACCAGGTGTGAGACAAAGTCATCAGAGAATTCCTCTTGAAAATAGCTTAAGTTCTTTCATGGCTTCACTAAATAGATGGATGACCATAATGAACTTTTTTTCACTGGTTTGTGTCAATCTTGTACAAAATTCAATATGTCTACCATCGCTAATTCACTAGCATCATCAATACCTTTTGTCTAAACCAACATGGATAACTTTTCTGGACATAACATTTAAAAGAATAACTTTTCTGAACAACAGAGAAGCAGAAACTACTGACTATTGTGACAATGTTCAAAGCTCCAGCTTTCAGAAGCTGTTGATTGTAGTATTGAGATTAAGTTTAACATTCTGAAGAAAATGGAAGGAATTCTGGATGTTAAATCTATCCTGATTAATTAAGGCATGTTGGTTTTGGAAGTAACATTAATTGTCAAGAAACAAATAAGCAATCATCAATTTTTATTCTCTAACTCCTATGAATAATCAAGTCAATTTTGAAAATACTTTAACCATTTAGATGATGATACATCATCATCAGACCAGGGAATCGTGGAGACTCATGGGTGCCCAGCATGAACCTAGAAAGCAATTACCTATTTCATTCAAGGATAATGTGCAAGAATTGTAGTCCAGAGCGCATGAGCATCAAACACAAAAATCAAATACTACGAAAGCAAAGTCATTGCAATGCATGACTATGTTATGCTCAGATTCTAAGGCAAAAAATGCTCCTACTTGTCTTACCCACATATCGTGCACTACAACATCCAAGGATCTATTAGTCATTCAAGAATTGATGATGTATGAACCAGAACACCAAATCTATGGGCATGATTAACGATCGGGCAAGCTCCTAAAGTTAAATATCACAGGCAAAGCAAACTGAAGAACTTCAGATCTAACTGGCAAACGTAGATATTAGCACTGTGAAATCAGAGATGGCTGAAAAAAGAACAAAGTGGCTGCTTGTGAATACTTTGGATGCCAAAAGGCGTTCTCAAAGTCTGTTGGTAAAGACATCAGATGTCCCCTCAAAGGTTGAGAGTCCAATTCCTCGTCTCATCTTGGTTGTGGTTGAGACATTCAAGTATTTATTGCACATATGCAAGAAACTACAGCAGGTGCCTGATAAAGAGTGCTTCTAAACTTTTCAATCATATCATGCATATAATGGTTGAGAAATTTACTGTGATTCAAATGTTCAAGTTTTACCATAGTTCACTCCCGAAACAATATGTTTGTTTTTTGTTTTTACTATGATAACACTTTGACTATAACAATATTTCTTCAGGAGAAATAAAAAATTATGATCTACCAATGGAATCAGAAAAAGTTCAGTAAAATAAGTTCTTTTGAGTAACCGCTGCATACCAGACATAATGTTGAATTCCGTCCTCCGGTCATCCTTCAATAATCCGGTCGGGCCAACTGAGCCCGACCAGCCGGCCAATATGTTCACCCCTGGTCCGATCATATCTGGCTTCAGTATCTGAGGCGACACAGTGTTCGGCCCTCTGGAGCTGAACGCCGCCACCACCGGCGACGGCCGTACCCCCAGCACGGTCCCGCCGAAGCTCAGCACCCCTCTCGGCTTCGGATCACTCGTCACGTACATTCTGATCGAATCCCCGGCCGTTTTGCCCACGGCCACAGCAGGGAGCAAATGGCTGTCGGCCACCAGCTCCTCCCCGCTCGCCGCCGTGTTTGCAAGTATCATCCCCGCGCCGCCGGCGGCCTTTACCACTGCGCCCTTCTCCACGCGCGCGCTCACTCCGCGGTCGCAGAACACCAGCTTCCCGCGCACCCGCGAGGGTTCTAAGGTGCCGGCGAGGCATAGTTTACTCGCATTGCTTTTACCGCCGCCGTAAACGATGGGAACCAACCTTTTTCCCATTCCTTCGCCACTGTACAGCGAGACTCCGGCGAACTGCTCGCCGGATCCAAGGTGCGCAATCGCCGGGAAGTCGCGGTCCAGCGTCCCAGCGCCGACGGTGGCGATCCATGGAGCGGAGTTCGCCAGGGTACCGGCGCCCGGGCCGCTGTTGCCGGCGGAGCAGGAGACGAAGATGCCTCTCTCTGCAGCGGCGAAGGCGGCGATGGCGATGGTGTCTCGGAAATAAGGTTGC
Organism: Pontederia paniculata; assembly: GCA_001647135.1. Taxonomy (NCBI): domain Eukaryota; kingdom Viridiplantae; phylum Streptophyta; class Magnoliopsida; order Commelinales; family Pontederiaceae; genus Pontederia; species Pontederia paniculata. The sequence goes on from LTAE01011024.1 coordinate 12,386, forward strand.
GAACCACCACCGAGGGAAAGTGATAGCACATCTGCGCCGTCAGCGATGGCTGCGTCGATCCCAGCGAGTATGTCAGACCCGAAGCACCCCGAAGCCCAGCAAACCTTGTAAGCAGCAACGCGTGCGGCGGTCGCCATTCCGCGGGCGGTGCCGGCAGCGTAACCGAGGAGGCTGGCATTGGCCACCGCCGCGCCAGCGGCCGTGGAGGCAGTGTGCGTCCCGTGGCCGTCGCGGTCTCTCGGGGAGTCAAACTCCCGCGGCTTCGGCTCCGCGGCAATGGCACCCTCGGCGGAGGCCGCCAGGGCGGCGCGGAATCCACGCGAGAAACTCCGTGCGCCAATGAGCTTCCGGTTGCAGAGTGACGGCGAAAAGTCGACGCCGGCCTCGCACTCTCCGCGCCATCGGGAGGGG